>OZ025243.1:52905613-52908113 GCA_964019155.1 Osedax fenrisi
CCATACTAATATAATTAATGAATTAAAAAGTAGCATAAGCTCTTCATTATCTAACAACACTGTAAATAATGATAATGCCAAAACCTGCTTAGAAAACGATAACACCATAACCTATGCTAATGTGACAAGTAGAAATATAAGTAGTTCGAATGCTGTTGTTTATAATAGGGATGCATTAAATATTCCTTTATTTCGGCCATTATTAAACAAATTGACAGTAGTAATCTAAATACTAACTGCATTAAGGATTTATTAAAAATATTAAACATTGATTTAAATACCATTTCTAAAGTACACTTTAATAATAAAGTATGTATAATTAATTTCACTACTGTGTTTGCAAAATCAGAATTTTTAAATCTTAACTCGACTATTAAAACTTTAGATAATAAATTTAATAAATTATTTATTCATGACAATTTATCCGCTGATGTTAGAAGAAATGGTAATATATTTTATCATGCTATTAAATCTAAGCTAATTTTAAACTATAAATGTACATTAAATTTAAAAACTAATACTTATGAACTAAGACCATATAATGATACAAATAAACTTGATTGGAACTGTTCTCCATATTTACCGTCCATAAATGAATTGAACACATGGAGTAAATCATACGATACATATATCACATCAATCAAAAATAAATCAAATAATAAATCTAATTGACTATCGGTATGTAGCAATGAAAACATTACTTCCCTCATTAATTGTCGGTCACTAGTTGCTAATATTGATATCATCACACAATATATAATAGAATCTAAATCATCAATAATCGCACTCACAGAAACTTGGCTCCATATATTAGATGATGTTACTCCTTCTTATTTGAACCATTACATTTTAATTTTATACATAGTCCTAGATGTGATGGTAGAAATGGTGGTGGTGTTGCTTTACTTTTAAATAATAACTATACTATACTTCTCAAATTCGAATTAATATGACTCTATGTGATGTACTTCTTGTAAAATTTAAAACATCCCAATCTCAAATAATAACTGTTCTCACTATATATAGACCTCAAAATAATAACCATATAATATTTTTTAAAGAATTTTCGGATCTAATACATCAACACATTAGCCCTTTCCTTATAATTCTTGGTGACTTTAATTTTCATTTTAATTCTACATCATATCCCCATAATAAATTCAAAGATATCTGTAATGAATTATGTTTATCTCAACATGTTACTGAAACTACACATATTTCTGGAAATGTACTCGATCTTATTTTTACTCATAATAATTCTATTCTATTAGCTAAACAACTAACTAATTCTACACTATTAACTGATCATTATGCTATTAAATGTACATTAAATATAAAAAAATATATAAGTTCTAATTATTATCCTATCGACATTTACGTAATATAGACTTAACTAAATTTTCTCTTGATATTCTATCTAATCTTGACATAAATAATTTTACTATAACTGCACTTAATAATACACTTTCTAATCTTCTAGACACATATGCACCACTTAATAACCGAACAATTAAAATATACTCTATAACACCATGGTTTAATCATATATGTCATACTTATAAAAAAAATACTAACATATTAAACAAAATATATAATAAAAATAAAAATACAATTAATCATGATAATTTCTTATTTGCTAGATCTCAATACCGTAAACAAATGAAATCTCAAAAAACAATGTACTATAATAATAAAATTAATTTATATAAAAATGATTCTAAAAACTTTTTAAACTTACTAATCAATTAATGGGAAGGAACAAGAGAAAAACTTTTCCTCCTCAAAAAAATAATCTACTAGTTAATAAATTCTCAAATTTCTTGATAATAAAATTTCCAACATATGTGATAATATCTCGAAAAGTAAATCTGTAAATAAATCTATCAATATAAATTGTTTTGATATATGTTCATTTCCCAATAATAATTTTAATAATTTCATAACTCCAACACATACTGAAATATATAATTTGATAATTACCGCCAAATGTACTTCACCAAATGATCCATTACCTCTCTCTATTACTAAAAAAATTATTAACACTTTAACACCTCTATATCATAAAATTATTAATATTTCACTAACTACTGGCATTATACCACCTGAATTAACACATGCTATAATAACTCCCATTTTAAAAAATGCATCTTTAGATGATTCTATTTTATCTAATTATCGACCTCTATCTCAATTACCATTACTCTCAAAGATTCTAGAAAAAGTTATCTATAAACAGCTCATATCTTATCTTGACTATAATGATTTATTTGATAATTACCAGAGTGCATACCGTAAACATCATAGTACTGAACTTCCATTATTGCACTTACTGATAGCCTTCACCATTCACTTGACAACCACAAATCTTTGCAATTATTATTTATTGATATGACTGCTGCATTTGATACCATTGACTTTACTATATTACTATCTAGACTTTCCAATATTGGTATTACTGGAACTGCTTTCAATTGGTTTAAATCTTTCATTACTACTAGAA
>OZ025243.1:52915613-53025613 GCA_964019155.1 Osedax fenrisi
CCTTTTGCTGACAGGTAGATATCTCGATAAGTTCAATGAACTTCTATATCTACCTGGGTTCATTCTCGTTTATTACGACGAACCAATCTGATTATTATTATTATTATTATTATATATATATATATATATATATATATATATGAGATGATCCCAGATAACAATTACGACTTTTCGTTTTTAAGTTTTATTGATAAAATCTGTGGTTAAAATACAAAAAATATATCTAAATATTAGTAGCCGACACATCTATAGATGTATATAAACCTATAGGTTTTTGTTTATAATTAAGTATAGATATTCCCGATTCTGAATTTATAATATATACAATAAAATAAATGTTTGCTAAAATACAAACAAATTTAGAAATATTATTTTTTAATATTTCAAAAATTAGTGGACAAATACAAAAAATATTTTAAAATATTATAAAATATATTTTAAAAAATGTCGACAAATATATTTTTTAATATATTTATATATTATATATTAAAATAATATTTATAAAGTAGTGGAAAAATATAAACATATTTTAAAAATACAAAAATATTTCAAAATAATACAAAATATATTTTTTTAAATGTCAAAAAACATTTTTTTTTAAATTTCCACAAAATTTAGTAAATCACATATTGATTCAATTATAATGTTATACGTAAATTAAAAAATATATAATATATATATATATAGTAGCTCCACCACCACCAATAGTGTGGTATATATATATATATATATATATATATATATATATATATGCTGATGAAGGCTCTATTACGTCATAACTTCTAAAGGATTACGTAATTATAGGTTCGGGATGGAACCTACATGATGACAACATGACGACTACCAACATGGAGTATCTGAGAATAGAGAAAGATGATGATGAGGTGGTTATTTCCAAAGAATTAAAAGCATCGTACATGTTTGAGCGGAACGGAGAATAAACAAATCCACGACGAGTAACGAAATAAGAGCCATGTCAGTTACGTGCTAACGTTGCGATATTCCACATTTTAGTATTCGACGTGTACGAGACGATGGAGACGATGTAGATACTAGCTATTATGGCTAACAGTAGCAGCAGTAGAAGCTATATATGCTGGTGGTACTATATCAGTAACTACTATAGCAGCAGCATCTATAGCTTCTACTGGTGTTACTGTTGGCAATGGCAGTGGCGATCTCTTTATATATATATATATATATATATAGATTAAACATACTTATATATACTATAAAGTATACTATATAACATTGATAAACGATAAATTATAAAATATAGTATATTTAGTTTTTTATTGTACATTTACATCAATATATGTACATGAATTCGTATATACTAGGTATACCCAAATTTGTAATCTAAATACATATCTTTGACTATTAATTTATGTTAATACTCATTTATGAGTTAATTTTATTTTATATAAAATTATTACTTTAGATAATAATTATAATCTACGTTATAATCCTTTGAATCAGCCTGTTATAATTACATGTCACCCAGATCCGAGCGTTTGTGTTTTTTTTTAAATGTATGCACGTTTGTAATAAATGAAAATATGCATATAAATATCAAAAATGTTCTATTACAAGTTATAATTTTGTGGTTAAGCATATAACAAAGTTTATTAATTTGGAAAAAAATTAGTAATTAATTAATTATTCAACATATTATAATCAATTTAAAATAATAATTATAATTAATTATTTACAATAAAATAATTATATTTTAAACCTAAATTAATTTATATAATATTAATATTTTGTATATGCATTTAATTTTAAAAAGTGGTAATATTATATAAATCAACAATAAACAGAAGAAATTATTTAAATTTATTAATTATTTAATAAGTTATAAATAATAATTCTCAAATGATATAAAATATTTTTTACTCTTATTAGATTTTTTACATACATTTTTATATACATTATAAATTATATTTTCACTATGATATATTTTATGTTATTACAAGTATATTTTATTTGAATCTATATTGAATATTATTTAATATGACAAAATCAAACAAATTAGTTGTGTAATCACAATTTTATGAACTGCTATTCTGAAATAAGAATTATTCTTTTATAAATATAATATATACAAAATACAGTGAATATATATACAACATATAGTACAACATATGGTTTACACAATTTTATGAACTATTCAAATATGAATATGTAATTCTGAAAATTCGCTTTCATTTCAAATTATAAATATAATATATACAAAATATAGTAAACATATACAAAATATTGTATTGAATAAATATATAATAATAGTAAACGAAGACAATATAAAAAATATACAGAAAATACAGTAAATATATACAACATATGGTTTACAAAATACAGTATATATATATATATATATATATAAAATACAGTAAATATATACAAAATAGAGTAATAAAATATAAAATATTGTAATGTATTAATCCGCCAATTTTAATAATACCTCACAGTATTTATTTATATAAATTAGCCATACATTATTTATCATTAAAAAGTTACAACATAAATAATTAATAGTAATATTTATCTAATTTGTTGTCAAATTTGAAATTTTATATTGATATAAAATGCTTTTTATTGAAAGAACTATTTATTATAAAGATATTTATTTTAGTTACTATAAACAATAAAATATTCAAACTATTTTATATATTAAAATGAATTTATTATATAGCGCACATGATATTAATATTTCAATTTTAATTAATATACTTTATTATAATATATATTTAATTTTATTTCTAAAAAAAACCTCATATAAGGTTATATTATACCAATTAACTTAAAAACTAAGCTATGAAACTTATTTTTTTTAAATCTTATCATAAAGAAAACATTTTACTATATACTTTTGATATATTCAAATAATAAAATGGATTACTATATGATATGTAATAGTATCATAAAAGTTGCTCAACAGAAATCAACAGCTCAGCATTTCGTAAATCAACAAGAATCAATAGCTCGGATGCAACTATTGCAACCATAGTTATTACATACTATATAATAATAATAATAATAATATTTATTTATTGAATCACACATATAATAATAGCGGATACAAATGAACCCCTCAAGAAGTCATAGAATTGTACATGTTATAAATAACTGTGAGAAGCCCCGGACAATACAAAACAAATAGTAACATTTTGTTCTTGTGTTTTGATTCATCGTTTATTAAATTCTTGATAAACACAAGAGAAAAACAAGACCTGCCTGGAATCGAACCCGTGACCCCTGGCTTACTAGCTTTTGGTTGTTCCACTGAGCCATCGACCCAAGACGGGATAATTTCTAAAGGGTTACGTACCCTTTAGAAGTATGGTGTAATATCCTTACGTAACTATAGGTTAGTGATGGAACCTACATGATGACAACATGACGACTACCACCACGGAGGCTGACCCGATGAAGAGGAGGAGGAAGAGGATGAGGAAGAGTATGAGGAGGTGGTGATAGACAAGGAAAACGAATCAACTCACGTATTTATGATACTTTGCGGCGATAACAACAAAATCACTCGAGCGGAACGGAGAATAAACAAATCCACGACGAGTAACGAAATAAGAGCCATGTCAGTTACGTGCTAACGATGCGATATTCCACGTTTTAGTATTCGACGTGTACGAGACGATGGAGACGATGTAGATACTAGCTATTATGGCTAACAGTAGCAGCAGTAGAAGCTATAGATGCTGGTGGTACTATAGCAGTAGTTACTATAGCAACACCTATAGATTCTATTGATGCTACTGTTAGCAATGGCGATCTCTTTATATATATATATATATATATATATATATATATATATATATATATATATACATATATACTATATTATATGCTTTATTTTTAATAAGAATTTATATTTGCATATTTAAAAAATAATAAACTTTTAAATAATACATATATACATATTTGAGAATTCATGATTATATATATACATCAATTCCTGTTTATATTTTGTTTCTAGCAATAATGTAATAAATCAGATATATGATCAATCCGATATTAAGATAAGTTATCTACATGTAAAACAGTATACGCCGTGTGTATACTCTATATATAAACATTCATCTATATTCGTTTTTACTTACAACAATTAATTATATAATATTTATTATTCCATTTATTTATTTTTATTATATATATTTATTATCATTCGTTTTAATATAATTGTTTATATACACATTCGAGAATAACTTTCGCTATTATATTATTGTGTTTAATAAATCATCATCATATTCTACACATATTATTTACTGATTTCATTCTTTACTTCTCCATTAAATCACATCTATATTTTCTCTATCTAATTAACTAACTTTTTAAAATCACTGTATAGTTTAAACTACTATTATTTACATTCTATCATACTGCGAATACACTTTCTCTATTAACTTATAGGTTATATTTATAGCTCTTTATTAATCCAGAAATTAAATAGACTCTAGAATTCCTAGAAATCATAAATTAGTTACATTGCAATTTATAAACTAGATAATGGACACCACTGAATCATTTAATCACTGTGAATCTAGTTTAAATAATACAGAAACTGACTTGGTTAACTGTAATATGTGTCATACACATGTACACATGTATATTGTACACTGTGAATTCTTTAAAAATAAAAATTCGTTAACATTACAATTAATTAATAGTAATAACCCTCCCACTTATTATAGTTATTTAATTATTCCTACTTAGTATAGTTATAAACAGTTTATATATATGGGAAGGAAGGGTATTATGTCCGATTTGTGATTATTATTATTACCTTACAATATAAAATATATTATATTAATATTTAATACATATCTAATAGATATCATTCAAAAATGTGTATTTATTATTACAATATATTTTTTTAAATAATGACTGAATTTAACCATTATTATTCAAGTAATTTGACTGTTATTGAAAAGTAAATTTTAAGTGTAAATAGTGAATAAATAATCTAGTGTGATATATAAATACTTATATACTATATATATATATATATATATATATATATATATATATATTCACCTACAATAATTTGAAATGGGTTATGCAATATATACTATATTGTAATATACAAAGGTATGCTATATATGTAAAAGAGCAAGCGAAGAAGCCGGATTATATTTAAATATCAAGAAAATAAATGTGATGACTACAGGTAAATTGGACCATATAATAGTAAATGATAACAATATCAAAATCGTTGATAAATTTATCTCACTGGGAGTTATAATTAAAAATGATGGAGTTACCGATAAGGAGCTACGACGAAGGTTGGCAATGGGAAAATGTGCCATGGAAAGTCTGAAACGTATATTCAAAGACAGAGGCATTAGACTAACGACAAAAATAATGATTGTTCAAACACTGGTATTTACAATTAAATTTTATGGAGCAGAAACCTGGACTATCAAAAAAAGAAGATAGGAAAACAATTGATGCTTTTGAACTATGGTGCTGGAGGAAACTGCTCGGAGTTACATACTTAGATAAGAAGAGAATACTGAGATAATTGACATTATACAACCTAAAAGAACGTTAGAATCTAGAATTGTCAAGGCTGCCTTATCTTTTTTCGGACACGTTGTTAGACCAGATATGATGGAATTGCAAATGATGCTTGGAAGAATGGAAGGTCGGCGAGGAAGAGGCAGACCACATTTTAATTGGCTAGAAAATTTAAAAAAATATCTCTCTAAGATATTATGAATCTCCAACTAGATGCTAGAGACATAGCGGGTTGGAGATTAGGTACAATGGATGTCGCCAAGGGTCGGTTCCGACTCGACAGCACACGGTAACAAGGTATGCTATATATGTTCCCCCACCCACCATAGTCTGTGGTCCATAGATGAACATAATTAATTAAAATAAATCAATGTCAATACAACACATTAATATAGTTGAAAAGTCCGAGAAATAAAGACAGAAAACAATACGGGATATGTGTTAGACCATCATATCCATAATAAATGTATTTAGTTTTCTATATTGATAACTAATCTAAAGTTAAGTTATTACATAATATATAATAATAATAATAATATTTATTTATTGAATCACACATATAATAATAGCGGATACAAATGAACCCCTCAAGAAGTTATAGAATTGTACATGTTATAAATAACTGTGAGAAGCCCCGGACAATACAAAACAAATAGTAACATTTTGTTCTTATGTTTTGATTTATCGTTTATTAAATTCTTGATAAACACAAGAGAAAAACAAGACCTGCCTGGAATCGAACCCGTGACCCCTGGATTACTAGCTTTTGGTTGTTCCACTGAGCCATCGACCCAAGACGGGTCAATTTCTAAAGGGTTACGTACCCTTTAGAAGTATGGTGTAATATCCTTACGTAACTATAGGTTAGTGATGGAACCTACATGATGACAACATGACGACTACCACCACGGAGGCTGACCCGATGAAGAGGAGGAGGAAGAGGATGAGGAAGAGTATGAGGAGGTGGTGATAGACAAGGAAAACGAATCAACTCGCGTATTTATGATACTTTGCGGCGATAACAACAAAATCACTCGAGCGGAACGGAGAATAAACAAATCCACGACGAGTAACGAAATAAGAGCCATGTCAGTTACGTGCTAACGTTGCGATATTTCACATTTTAGTATTCGACGTGTACGAGACGATGGAGACGATGTAGATACTAGCTATTATGGCTAACAGTAGCAGCAGTAGAAGCTATAGATGCTGGTGGTACTATAGCAGTAGTTACTATAGCAACACCTATAGATTCTATTGATGCTACTGTTAGCAATGGCGATCTCTTTATATATATATATATATATATATATATATATATATATATATATACATATATACTATATTATATGCTTTATTTTTAATAAGAATTTATATTTTCATATTTTAAAAATAATACACTTTTAAATAATACATATATACATATGTGATAATTCATGATTATATACATCAATTCCTGTTTATATTTTGTTTCTAAAATAATGTAATAAATAATTTATTTGATCAATCCGATATTAAGATAAGTTATCTACATGTAAAACAGTATACGCCGTGTGTATACTCTATATATAAATATTCCTCAATATTATTTTTTACTTACAACAATTAATTATATAATATTTATTATTCCATTTATTTATTTTTATTATATATATTTATTATCATTCGTTTTAATATAATTGTTTATATACACATTCGAGAATAGCGTTCACTATTATATTATTGTGTTTAATAAATCATCATCATATTCTAAATATATTATTTACAGATTTCATTCATTACTTCTCCATTAAATCAAATCTATAATTTCTCTATCTAACTAACTTTTTTAAATCACTGTATAGTTTAAACTACTATTATTTACATTCTATCATATTGTGAATACAATTTCTCTATTAAATATGTTCTATTTATAGCTCTTTATTAATCCAGAAATTAAATAGATTCTAGAATTACTAGAAATCATAAATTAGTTACATTGCAATTTATAAACTAGATAATGGACACCACTGAATCATTTAATCACTGTGAATCTAGTTTAAATAATACATAAACTGACTTAGTTAACTGTTATATGTATCATACACACATGTCATGTACACATGTATTTTGTACACTGTAAATTCTTTAAAAATAAAAATTCGTTTATATGTAAATGAAATAATAGTAACAACCCTCCCACTTATTATAGTTATTTAATTATTCCTACTTATAATAGTTATAAACAGTTTATATATATGGGAAGTATCCTTCGAAGGGTATTATGTCCGATTTTTGTTTATTACCTTACATAATATGTTATATTAATATTTAATATAATCAAAAAAGTGCATATATTATTACAATATATTTTTCAAAATAATGACTATTAAGATTTACCATTATTATTCAAGTAATATGATTGTTATTGAAAAGTAAATTTGAAGTGTAAATAATGAATAAATAATTTAGTGTGATATATAAATACTTAAATACTATATATATATATATTCACCTACAATAATTTGAAATGGGTTATACAATATATACTATATTGTAATATACAAAGGTATGCTATATATGTAAAAGAGCAAGCGAAGAAGCCGGATTATATTTAAATGTCAAGAAAATAAATGTGATGACTACAGGTAAATTGGACCATATAATAGTAGATGATAAAAATATCGAAATCTTTGATAAATTTATCTTCCTGGGAATTCTAATTACAAATGATGGAGTTACTGAAAAGGAGCTACGAAGAAGTCTGGCAATGGTAAAATGTGCCATGGGAATTCTGAAACGTATATGCAAAGACAGAGGCATTAGTCTAACGACAAAAATAATGATTGTTCAAACACTGGTAGGTTTTAAACCTATTTCCAATTAAATTTGATAGAACAGAAATCTGGACTATCAAACAAGTAGATATGAAAAAAAATTGATGATTTTGAACTATGGTGCTTGAGGAAACTGCTCGGAGTTACAGAGAGGAAGAGAATACTGAGATAATTGACATTATACAACCTAAAAGAAAGCTAGAATCTAGAATTGTCAAGCTGCCCTATATTTTTTCGGACACGTTGTTAGACCAGATATGATGGAATTGCAAATGATGCTGGTAAGAATAGAAGGTCGGCGAGGAAGAGGCAGACCACATTTTAATTGGCTAGAGAATTAAAAAAAATATCTCTCTAAAGATATTATGAATTTCCGACTAGATGCTAGAGACAGATCGGGATGGAGAATAGCTACCATGGCTGTCGCCAGGGGTCGGTTTCGACTCGACGGTACAAGGTAACAAGGTATGATATACATGTTCCCCCACCCACCGTAGATGATCATAATTAATTAAAATAAATCAATGTCAATACAACACATTAATAAAGTTGAAAAGTCCGAGAAAGAAAGACAGAAAATAATACGGGATATATGTTAGACCATCATATCCATAATAAAAGTATTTGGTTTTCTATATTGATAACTAATCATAAGTTAAGTTATTACATACTATATATATATATATATATATATATATATATATATATATATATATATGAGATGACCCCAGATAAAAAATATGACTTTTTGTTTTTAAGTTTTATTGATAAAATCTGAGGTTAAAATATACAAAATATTTTTAAATATCAGTAGCCGTACCCGAAACATCTATGTTTTTGTTGTTTGCTTATCTATTATTTATTAATTATAGCTATATCTGATTCTACATTGCTGATATATAAAATAAAATAAATGTTTGCTAAAATACAAACATATTTAGAAATATTTTAAAAAATACAAAAAATATTTCAAAAAATGTCGACAAATATTTTTATAAATATATTTAATATATATTATATATTAAAATAATATTTATAAATTAGTGGAAAAATATAAACATATTTTAAAAGTACAAAAAATATTTCAAAATAATACAAAATATATTTTTTTAAATGTCAAAATGTCAAAAAAATTTTTTTTAAATATTGACAAATATTTTTTTTTTAATTTCCACAAAATTTAATAAATCACATATCGATTTAATTATAATGTTATAAGTAAATTAAAATATATATATCTATATATATATATATATATATATATATATATATATATATATATATATATATATATATATATATAGTAGCTCCACCACTAACAATAGTGTGATATATATGCTGATGAAGACGTGATTACGTCATAACTTCTAAATGGTTACGTAACTATAGGTTAGGGATGGAACCTACATGATGACAACATGACGACTACCACCACGGAGGCTGACCCGATGAAGAGGAGGAGGAAGATGAAGAGGAGGAGGTGGAAGAGGTAGTGATAGACAAGGAAAACGAATCAACTTAAGTGTTTATGATACTTTGCAGCGATAACAACAAAATCACTCGAGCGAAACGGAGAATAAACAAATCCACCACGAGTAATGAAATAAGAGCGATGTCGGATACGTGCTAACGTTGCGTATATATATATATATATATATATATATATATATATATATAGATTAAACATACTTATATATAGTTGTAATTTATAATATTGATATACGATAAATTATAAAATATAGTATATTTAATTTTTTTTTATTGTACAATTACATCAATATATGTACACGAATTCGTATATTATAGGTATACCCAATGTGTAATCTAAAGATATATCTTTAAACTATTAATTTATGTTAATACTCATCTATTTTATATAAAATTATTACTTTAGATAACAATTATAATCTACGTTATAATATACATGTTATTACTAACTTATTATACCCGGTTTTATCAGATTTGGAGGTGTACGACGTACACTGTACGTTGGCCTACTTGAAATCGTTTGCTAAATATGCATATCTGCGTATAAGATAAATATGTAGAGTTTTATATATATATCCTATAGCCTATAGGCGTATGATATATTTATAACATATAAATGATTATAAATATGGATATATTTATTTTAAAATAATTTAAATAATGTTTATTTACCCACACTAATACTTATATAATATTAATATTATATCTAGGTACTAATAACATGTTAGTATATATATATATATATATATATATATATATATATATATATATTAATAGTATACTATAATATATTATAGTACTGAACAATTATATAATTATGAAAACGAATATATATATATATATATATAAATAATTCTATATTAATAAAATGCGTGCGTGAATGGGTTGTGTTCGATGATGTGGTTTTGTTCGATGGTAATATAATCACAACGGTAATATATATGAAAATGTCGTATATTAAAGAACTGTGTAGGCTATACTAGAACTACATATAATATTAATTTTACCTAATATTTTAAGACAAATTTAAGAAATATTAAATATATTAAAAAATACTATCGATTATGTAAAAAGTGCTCTTCTGCTATATTATTGTAATACATATCGGAAAGTTAATGGTCCTATAAGATATATTGGTCCTACATATATATATGTGTGTGTTCTTTTCCTCCTAATGAGCCTCAACATAATCCTAATTATTGTTTTCTATCCTCAATTAATATTAATATATATATAATCATATTTATATAATAATTTTAGTGAATAAAGAAGTTTAGTTTATATAGTCAATCGACCTGTTTATTAATTATTTTGTTAAAATAAACACTTGAAATAAATAACAATAATTAAAAATAATTATTATATTTCAATTATCGGTTATTTTTACGATTTTTAGATAATTTTGTAAATATTTTCGATCATATTTCGTTTTTTTTCCAATCAATTAATAATGATATTAATAATTTATTATTACATATTTTAATTTAAAAAGTATTATATTATTATGTTTGTTTTGTATAATGTTTGGTTTATTTCATTGTTAACATGTTTTATTTGTAATACATATGTAATACCTATATACCTATAATGTATCATTAATTATTAAAATATATAATTAATAATTATTAATTATTATTAAACTAAACCTATATTACTATTACAGGTTATAAAGTTAAGAAGAATTATATGTATTTAAAGTTACGAATTAGCTTCCGAATATTTCGATATTCTCATTTATTAATAGTGTATTGTAGGCTTTTTCTATTTCGATGTTTTTATAATTTCGTATTAATCTTTTAGTTTAATAGCGTAATTTGTTATCGTCTTATTTCGAATATATATTTGCTTAATGATAATAGGCCTATATTTTAAGTGCTGATAACAAATTTAATATGTTGTTCTTATTTTGTATTATTACATCAATTATATTTTGGATTTATGAATCACAAATAATAGAAATATAATCATTATTAAAGATATTATCAGATTTTTAAATATAGCACCGTTCCCTATCTTTACCATGGTAAATCTTTAAAATGCATGTAAGAAGATGAATATTCAGTGCACACTTAAATATATAGATATATGGATATAAAGAAAGAGAGAGTTAAAGTGATAGTAAAGTAATTTATTGAACCTGACTAAACCGAAGTATTATCATAAGTGTGATTTATTATTTTCAGAGTGACTAATGCAATTAAAAATTTTATAATTTAAAATATATTAAAATATAAACAATTATTACATATTTTTAATAACATATATCTTATTATTTACCTATATGTTACATAGTTAAATAATGGAGGTGTTCGTTGAGAAGTGTTTATTAATTACGTATAAATATTAACCCTTACCAATATCTATTAAACACGCATTATATACCTACAATTGTATATAATAGCATTGCTTACAAATTACAATAATTTAAATTAGCTATAAATACCAATATAACTCATCTCTATATAAACATATTATAATTATTATTCACTGTAAATCAATGTAAATCAACCTACGTATATATATACACGTATACTCACGTGAATACGCATACACTATCATACACACATATATGTGTTTATACACATACAATATTACTATATATGTACATGTACCTACATACACACATACGCACACTGTGCGTATGTGTGTATGTAGGTACATGTACATATATAGTAATATTGTATGTGTATAAACACATATATGTGTGTATGATAGTGTATGCGTATTCACGTGAGTATACGTGTACGTATGTAAGTGTATTCTAGATTAGCACTGGTAGCGTATGCATGCATACATACATGTGTACGCATGCACTGCTCGTGTGTGCTGCGTATGTGTGCGCAAGTGTGTGCGCGTGTGTGTATTAGTATTACTAACGATACAAATAGACCGCTAGGGGGGATAGAGAACATCACAACCGTAAGCGCGCCTATAGACCAGAATCTCATGTTGACGTAGGTATGTGTGTGTGCGATACTTCAGTGGTAGGTAACGAATGGCTTATGCAGCTTACAAAGTGTTGTTTAGCGATGTTCTATAATTGTGTTATTATAAATTAGTTAATGTTTACGTAACGAAAAGTTTTATTTAAAATTTTATTATTACACAATTTTTATAATAATATAAATAGTGATCCTTTATTTTGATTGATAGATGTCACTCATAAAATAATTAGTTTATAAACTAATTATTTTATGAATATATGTTATATACACAATCTTTCTTTCATAAATAAGCCTAGCACTGCCCGTCGTTCATCCTTTTAACAATCATTGACAGATTATATATATAGGATAATAATAATAATAATGTAGGGGAGGGAATGGGGTAGTGGCCGATAATTAATATGCCTCAGAAGATTTCTAATATATCGATAAATACTGAATTTTAGGCTCTTATTTTTTAAATTAACTAGAAATCATATAGTTCTAGAATACTGTGATTTCACTTTTATATATTATAGTTTATCCTAATAATATAAACGTTTGATTAGGCATTACAAAAAGCACTAAAATAAGACAAGGCTCTAGTAGTGGCCGCTAGTACCAGAAAATTCGATAGGTGTCTCGTAATGTATTCGATTTATATTTTTTTAATTATGTAATATTAATTAAATATATTTATGATGAATACGCACCTTATTTGATTCAATGATTTAATTATATATACACATACTCTTACATATAAATAAGCATAAATATATATAATCATGTTTTTTGTCAAAATTTGACAAACAAATATTATATAATAAATTAGAGTAATTAATTAATTATTTTTAAAAAAAATGTACTATATATTATAGATATTTGGATTATCTAAATATTGTATGTAGAACTTTTTATCCTATCAAGCACCATTTAAGCGTTAATTAAAACGGCCACTACTCCCTCCTCGGCCACTATCCCCTTCCCTCCCCTATCTACAAACTATTTTGCGTTCATTACAAATTCCTTTAGTAAATAGGTAGGTGTATACCAACGTAACTATATTTAATATATTATATATCCTATAGGATAGGTCTATAGACCTAATTTCTGGAATTATCTACCAATTTGTAACATACATAAAATAATATAATAGTATTTTTTCACTTAACCAATGTTGTTCAAAATTAAGTATATAATATATCCTATTATTTTATAACATATTACAGATTGCACTGTTAACATGATTTTTGAGGTTTGGGTTTCATAAATATTTTATTGACTAGTTTTGTGTACTGATTATAAATATGGAATTATTTTATTCAGATCCGAGCAAGTTTTTTTTTATTACACTTTAATAATTTTTGAAAAAATTGTCAAATTTGGAAAATTCAGAAATTTCATAATACATTAATACATATCACTATTTAATATATATATAAAGTATATATTAAAATATCCGAATAATCCATCTGAATTATGATAAGTACAACATAGTACTGATATTTCATTTTCAATATTCCAACATAATAAATAGTCATTCAGTATCTCAAATGTATTAGTTAGGGGAGGGAAGGGTATTATGACTGATGTTTTTATTACCTTACAAGAAAAAAAATATATCATACTAATATTGGATATTATGATCCAATAAGTTGTATATACAATTACAATATGTTGTTCTAAATAATGGCTATCAACATTTACTCATTTAATTATTTGTATTCAAATCATTTGATTTTTATTAAAAAGCAAATTTTCCGTATAAATAATGATAAAATATACTAGTGCGGGTATTATGGTCGATAGTTCCGAAATAGCTACTAGGATCGCGTCATGTATTCAAATACGTGCTATTTTTATAATTAGAAAATAAAATACATTGTATCAGATATCAAGATACACACGCACTTTTATATTAAATATAAAAATAATTAATCGTTATCCCAATTAGTTTTACTTATGTTCAGCTACAAACGTTTTTTTTCGATAAAAATTACGATTATTTGATTTTTTTCTCTAATCAAAAATCAATAATTAATATTGATATAAATAAAAAATGATGTACACTATCATTCTTAGAATTCAATTATCTACATTTTTCTTATATATCATTTTTTGATAACTATAATGGTTCTTGAAATATCGTTATCGGCCACAATACCCTTCTCTCCCCTACTTATATATCCCTAAATGTCTATGGGTTCAGAGTAGGCTAACGATGTTGAGAGTTGTACCAATTTCATGACTTGGCATTTCCGACCGGATTTATTATTATTCTGAATAATAATAGATTGAGATAGATATTCAGGAAATCCAAGGTTAATAGCCATATACGTAATACATAATTATACACAAATATATATGTTTAGAAATATATAAAAACTTAAGCCAGCCTAATGATCTCATTAAGCAGATATATAAACTATTGAATTCAATAGTTAAATATTTTATATAATACACCTCAGCTAACAGTAATAGCATCATAATAGCACCATAATATAATAAATAATAGCCTCGAGGCTATCAAATGTTTACATTGTGCTATTATGCTTCTATTATGTTGCCATTAAAATATATCATGCTGCTATTAATTTGTAATCTTAAATATATAAATATATATATAGGGGAAAGTAACCGAATGCGGAAGGTGCCCGAATACGGACACTCTCAGTATCTCAGAAACCATAAATCCTACAAAAAAAATGTTTAATGAATAAAATATTCATAATTATATAAATAGTCTAAATAAGTATTTTTAAATTTTTAATTATTCAAAATTGTGATTATATATCAAATACACTGATTTTTGTATTACGTTTTTAAATTTATGTAATAAAATTTCAACTTAAAACCTTCTCAAGAATATATAAATGTATCGATATAAAACATTACAATATATTATCAAAAAATAAAGCATTCTAAAATTATATATATAACTTCTATATTTGTTATCAAATATTCATTAAGTTATAAGCATATATCTAGAGGTCATATAAGTACATAATACGGACACTCTATATTTCTTAATACGGACACCATATAACCAATCAGCGCGCAGCGTATGAACTATTATGATTTTCATAAAAATCGCGTGCGTTATAATATTAATACCACAAATAAAGCTAAATCTAAAAATGTTATTATTTAGATAATTAAATTGTATTATTAATTACAAAAATAATAAAAATAAATAAATTATTAACTAATTAAATTAGAAAAAATTGCTCATAACATTAATTATATATTCAATAATTATTTATATAGATAGATAGATAGATAGATATATAGTTTATTGAGTGTTGACACACAAAATGACATGAAACAATAATTTAATGATAAATAATAAATGACAATAAGAATGATGGTTTATACATGCCATAAGTATTAAATTATGTATTCAATAAATAATGTAATTGTAATTTATCTGATTGATTCATCAATATTATATAGTTTATCTAGTAGTATATAGTGTTTCCGTATTATAACACAGGGTGTCCGTATTCGGACATGGGTACCAAATATGGACACCCCCGTAATCTACGGAATTAAAAGATTAAATAAAATGTTAAAATCACAATAATATCTATAATCATATAATATCTATAATCATATAATATTAATATATCGTAATTTTTGAATAAAAATAATGAGTCATGCAATGTTAAGACCATTTATTGTTAAAGTGTCCGTATTAGGTTAGTTTTCACTATATATATATATATATATATTAAAAAGAGAGATTAAACGCGACATTGAAGTAATTTAATTAAACTGACTTAACCGAAGTATTATAATTGGTAATAGTGTGATTTATTGTTTTCAGAGTAACTCATGAAATTAAAAATTGCATAATTTAAAAAAATATTAAAATATAAATAACAATTATTTTGTATTTTGAATAACAAATGTACTATTGTTTACTATAGGTTATATCATTAGATGATGGAGGTGTTCGTTAATTACATATAAATGCTAATCCTCGTCGATGTCTATTAAACCAATACCTCCTATAACCTCGAGGTTATAGGAGGTATTGATTAAACACGCATTATACAATATTATTTCTTACAAATCATAATAAAAATTGTAATTAAAATAATTTAAATTAGCTAAAAATACCAATATAAAGTCAAATTAACTCATCTCTATAGATATTAAATTATTATTCACTGTAACTCAATTTATATATATATATATATATATATATATATATATATATGCGTGTGTGCGTATGAGTGTATGTGTGTGTAGTAATATTGTTTATATATATATACAATATATACATATATGTATATATATATACATACCTATAACTCAGAAGGGTGTTATTGAAAAATCAATTAAGCAAATATATTTGAGCTTATGACCTCTTCATCATAGTTAGTGATCCTAAAACTAAAACGGAGGTAAACGGTATAAAAATATCTATAATAATTAAACAAAATAAAAATTGATAAAATATGTAAATAGAATTTTGTGATAAAAACAGTTAAAAGTAGAGAATAAGATAATAAACTAAAGATACAATATAAAATGCTAAGTAAAATAATAAAACGCTTTAAAAACAGTTGAAGAATTTCGATAAAATTCTTCCCGAACCTTCTATTGATTCTTTAATACTGGCGGTCTTCAATATTTTCCAGGTATTTGTAGGAAAATTCATCTCTGTCTTGAGAATTTGGTTTCCAGAATACCAAGAGCCCAAAGAACCAACACAGAAGGGAATTACATATCCGAGGTGGCGATACTTTTCTATCTTCCTGTTAGCGGCAGATACCATATTTGTAATCGAGTCGTAGGGAATTGTGATGTCGACAAAATAACATGAGTTGTTATATTTGATAACAAGATCCGGTTTTAAGTTATCTAGTGAGATGTAGCTAGTATCGTACTCAATATCGCATTTATCTAGGAACTTAGTTAGTACTCCAAGGACAGCATCATGTCTTTCTGTCATCATTTTTAGTGATGCAGTACACATATTCAATATGTGCATCGTCGTTTCATCCTTGGAGTAACATTGCCTACATTTTTTATCTGTTGAGCCTGGAAAAGCTTTTACTGGAAGAGTCTGAGTTCTAGCCATGTGCCAATAGTTCCAGGATTTGAAAGATAGTGTCGATTCTTGTGATATTAGCTTAGTGATTACCTTAGAATTTGCATCCTGGGATAAACACTCAGCTACACTGCCTTGTAACGGAAGTTCCATGAATTTTCTGCTCCATTGCTTTCTCAGCGTAAGTCGCATGCTTTTTACAACCTTAGCAGGAGTTGAGCAGATATCATCGATGGCTATGATTATGTTCCCATCGGATATATCAATGCGAGCTCCAAGGTGTGTTGCTGCATGTCGAGTGCGCGTCCAAAGATTAGAACCTTTGCTATAAAATCTATAACCATATAACCCATGCGTTTGGCTACCGGATAGAAATGCAGTGAGTGGTATTTCATGATCATGTCCGATAGCACAATTTAGGGTATTTGATAGTTGGCGATTAACAATTGAGGATATCATATTATCCCTAGAAGATAGTAATTGCGTTGCTTTAGAGATTGTCCAAATATATACTTCTTGGCTGATTTTACCAATCCCCAGGCCGCCAATATGTCTGTCAGCATAGAAGAATGGAGTAGCAACATTGTCAGGAGTATTAGTATTGTATCTTAGGAACTGCTTTATAGATTTATCCAGATCGTAGATAGTGTCCTTCATGACTCGTCCAGATGAGAGCTCATGGGATAGAGAGGGGATTAAGTGACTTCTTAAAACTTCTATTTTTTGCCATGGAGTTAGTCCAGAGTCTGAAAGTTGATTAAGTTGAGCAGGTATATCAGTAGTAACATTAAACAAGAACTTAGATCCAATTGGTATACCCAAGAATCTTTCAAATTCGCCAATATGAAGAGTTTTAATAAATTATTGACCCAACATAAACTGTCGATCCTCAATAACCCCCTTGTTGAAAGAAATGCTAGTGCATTTTCTAGGATTGAACTTGAGGCCGATACTACTAGAAACTTCGAGTATTCCATCTAGTGCCGACATCATTTCCTCATGAGATCCAGTGATTATTGCTAAATCATCTGCGTAAGCTGTAAGTTTAGCTTTAGATCCGAATAGGTCATAACCAGCTATTTCAATTGCTTTTCTTATGATAGGTTCAGAAGCAAGATTAAAAATAATTGGTGATAAACAATCGCCCCGTCTTACTCCGGAAGTTGGTTGGACCATAAAATCTTTGTATTCACATATTGTATTAGTATACATGTCTTTCAATATGGTCGAGGTATGAGCAGGCAAAGGAAGTGATTCAAATAACTTATTTAATGTCGAGTGTGGTAACGAACCAAATGCGTTAGCCAAATCAAGCCATACAATGTGTAGATCATCGTGCCTTTTCTTCGCTTCTGTAATGGCTGATTCGAGTAGGAAAGTATGTTATTGTGTCCCCTTCAATCCGGGTAAAAAGCCTTTTTGTTGAGAGGATATCCATTCATTTGACACAGCGACCTTAATTATTCGGTTGGATAGTATCCCAGAGTATATCTTATACATAGTAGGAAGTAGGCTGATGGGACGGAAATTAGAAGGTAAGTCAGTGCTACCTTTCTTATGTATAAGAATAGTCTTGCTGATTTTCCAACACGCAGGTATTCCAATTCTGTGCACAGCTTTGAATATTGTTTCAAGTAATAGTGCTTTTTTGTCTAGTAGTTTAAGGTGTACATACTCAATTTTGTCTTTTCCTGGAGAGGTATTTTTAGCCTTCTTAAGCTTTTTCATTATTTCCGATTTTCTAGGAGGAGCGGATAACATATTAATTTCATCAGTATCAAGCGTATTCCAATGGATATGTGTATATGGCTGAGAGCTGGAAGAATAATCTTGAGGATTTGTAAATTCTTTTAAGTCATTTATCGACCCAGTATATTCCTCGTTTTTATGGTCTAATATCTTTCTAACTGCTTTTCTAGGAAATCTCCGATATAGTGACTGGATGCGTTCCGCTTCCCTAGCCGAAATTCTTCTATACCTTCGACATTTTTGTTGCTGTCTAGATTGATTACGACACGTGCTTTTCTTTTGCGTATTTGAACTATTTATCTGATTATCGTTTAACACCTGTTCCGGTATGAGGAGTTTATTTCCTTCAGTTAGTATACTTTTGCTTAGTGATACTATTATTGAGTTCAGTTCCTCTTTATCAGAGCAGTTAAATAATTTGTCTTTCCAGTTATTAAGTATAATTTCTGATGGACTGGTGTTAGTATGTTGACTTGAGTGTGTCGACCTTTGCGTTTCCTGTTGTTCTGTATCAATAGCATGTGTTGGTAATGTAGCGTGTAATGAGCTATTTGATGTATCCGATTCGTTGCTATAATCTAAGTCTATTGGTGTAGGGGTAAATATAGGAATGCTAATGCTGCTTGTGTTTGATAAATTCAAAACCTGACTTGTGTGGTTACATATATGTCTCCTTTTTGTAGCACCGCACATTAGTTCATTACAAGACGAACATTTCCAGCGTCTCGATGTTCTCAGATTATGCTTACGAAAAATGTGTGACTCAAAACTAGTAGCAATTCTAGTACCAATACAATTATTACTTGTAAAGGAACATTCATTGTCATAGCAGCTCATAGGGACCATTGGGTGAAGTAAGGTCAGAAATGCAGTTCCATCTTCTTTCATTTCAATCTCAACCGAGTGGTGTGTTGACTGCATTGTTAAACTACGAGTATTAAAATTAGTTATAAGAAATCGATGATATAATAAAAACAAATGATAACAAGAAATATGGTAAATAAGATAAAAATGTAGAAACGTGACTAAAATATATATAGGCTTATAATATAATATAAAAATAAAATGAATGTGATATATTGGCGTTTTGTAAAGTATAATTGTATTTAGATAATATTGCAAGGAGTCGAATTTGCATTGTATTAAATATATAAGTTAGACAAAAGAAATAAATGTAGGTATATGGGCGAGAATAATTATACAATACAATGAGAAATAAAATCAATTATATAAATATCACACACAACAAAATAAGGTTACATAACACAACATGATTAAAAAGTAAAATGACTAAGACATATATATATAAATATAAATATATATGTATATGTATATATAGAATAACACATATCGATACTATATAGGTAAATATATACGAACATTAAACAGATATATATAAAATAAATTATCTGCTAAAATCGTTTATATACATAAAATATATTTAAGTAATATTAATAGTAATAAGAGATTAATCATATAAAATATATAAATAAAATAAAATGTATAAATAAAATAAAATATATAAATAAAAGAGGATCACTTAATAAAATATATGTGTGTGAGGTCTTAAATGGTCCTACTGATATAACTACCAGCCACTAATCTAGATAAGGATACTACACCCCATCGTATCCCTATTAAACCTAGATATTAATTATAAATTAGTTGGTGTATTAAGTTATAACTAAATAAAGAGTTAGTGGTGTATTGTTATAGTTAGTTGATTGACCTGTTTTTAAATATTGTGAATGTAATAATCAATACTTATATACACATATATTATTGTATTATATATAAACACAAATAAATACATGCAATTAATATGAATGACTACTGATTATAACTAAAAATTAAATGTTATGCATCAGTGATTTCGATAATAATAAAAGCAATATTACTTAAATTTGCATTTACAATATATACATATATGTATATATATACATACCTATATATACACTATTGTACCTACATTTTAGACACACACATATACACACACATATATATATATATATATATATATATATATATACACATGTATGTGTGTATTATATGTGCGTGTATGTATGTGTGTATGTGGGTACGTATGTATGTGTGTGCTAGTGTATGTATGCATATGTATGTATACGTATATGTGTATGCATGTGTTCATATGTGTCCTGCGTATGTATGTACGTATGTGTGTCTGTGTGTGTATGTGTGTGTATTATTAGTGTGCCTATATGCATATATGTATGTGTACATATGTGTATGTGTGTGTATGTGTGTGTGTGTGTGTGTGTGTGTGTGTGTGTGTGTGTGTGTGTGTGTGCGTGTGTGTATTAGTATTACTAACGATACAAATAGACCGCTAGGGGGGGATAGAGAACATCACAACCGTAAGCGCGCCTATAGACCAGAATCTCATGTTGACGTAGGTATGTGTGTGTGCGATACTTCAGTGGTAGGTAACGTATGGCTTATGCAGCTTACAAAGTGTTGTTTAGCGATGTTCTGTAATTGTGTAATTATAAATTAGTAAATGTTTACGTAACGAAAATTTTATTTAAAATTTTATTATTACCAATTTTAATAATTTTTAATAATATAAATAATGATTCTTTATTTTGATTGATTGATATCACTCATAAAATAATTAGTTTACACACAATCTTTCTTTCATAAATAAGCATAGCAGTGCCCGTCGTTCATCCTTTTAAATATCATTGACAGATTATATAGGATAAGAATAATAATAATGTATACATATGTATCTATATAGATATATCTACCAACTATTTTGCGTTCATTACATGTAATGAATTTGCAAATTCCTTTAGTAAATAGGTAGCTGTATACCAACATAACTAGATTTAATAGTACCTATCAAAGACCTAATTTCTAGTATTATTTACCAATTAGTAATACATAAAATCATATAATAGTATTTTTTCACTTAACCATTTGTGTTCAAAATTAAGTAACCTATATAATATATCCTATTAATTTCTAGCCTATATACAGATTACACTGGTTAACATGATTATTAAGGTTTGGGTTTCATATATATTTTCTTGACTAGTTGTTTGCACTGATTATAAATATGGAATTATTTTTTTGGAATTGTCAAATTTGGAACATTTCATAATAGGAAAATAAACCTTAATGAATACATATTACTATTTAATAATATATGTATATATATTATTTAAGTATGTACATTAGTATATACACAATATATATATATATATATATATATATATATATATATATATATATATATATATATATATATATATATATATATATACAGTGAAAGCCGCTTACTTCGACAGCCACGTACATCGATAATTCGGCTACATCGACATTTCGAGATATTTTTGTTGGATTTACATCTATTTATATGTAAATTAATCCGCGTACATCGACAATCCACTTATATCGATAATTCGGCATTATTGAGATATTTATAAGGTAATATTTGGAATTTAATCCACTTATATCGACAAATTTGATTATAAAACAAATTATTTACAAATTTTAATTTGTATGAAAAGCATTCCCATAGTATTCATTGCTATTCCCCTACTACTCAATATCGTCAGTATATCTATAAATAACTTGATCAATAAATTGGTCAATTAACCAATATGAATATTTACATACGCCTACAAATATGTATTGTGATATAATTACGTATATCTTATTTCATTTAAGTATATCCTATTAATTATTGTAACGATTCCAATTCATTTCTATCGTTGATAAAGCTACTGCTGTTAATAATATTTAAAATGGATAGGAGAGAAAGATTGTTGCAGAGTAACTGGGTGTTAGATTTTCAACTATTGTAGGATGGATGAAAGTTTTTATCATATATAAATATCAAAACATTAAGATAAGTAAAAAGTAGGAAAGTAATAATTAACTATATAATCCATAGTCATATATTATTGTGTCAGTAGTGAATAGTACCCTTAAGTACTGGCGTCACTATTACGTATTAACACATATGACTAATTGTGTAGGTATATATTTATATTCAATTTATATCTCAATATCATGTTATCCATTATAAGTAATACTATATATAGTTAAATATATTGTATTATAGTACCATATGACACGATAATACTATAAATTATTATATGATATATATACATTGCATAGATCAACTCTCTTTATCGAGTACAAGTGGGTGGTGCATTGCATCACCAGATGCAGGTATATGAGCTCAATTGTAATTAACAATTCTTAGAGTAGATTTTGGTCATAATATCAATAGTATCAAAGGTATTGGCGTAACTTGCTAACATGTCGCATCACGAATTGTTACGTCATTAGTTTCCATAAGGTTTTTTTATTTGTTCTATATCCTATTTTATTTAAGTAATTTATTATTATACAATATGTCTAAATATCATCATATTATCTATTATACATCATTGTATTTCGAATATGTAAACTAATAGTATACTATAGTATGCATGTATATATACATACATGCAATAATTTAAAAATAAGATATAACTATATAACTATATAACAAAAACTATCAAAAACATAAATAATAAAATAGACAAATATTCTTATAAATATAAAGATAGTGAATACAAATAAGCCGATAAATTATCGCGATCATGCCCATCACTGACTATACTGTATAGTTAAGTATAATATATACTGTACTAGTATACTATACCTAGTATACTATACTATATATTATATACTCTATAGAGTATACTATAATATAGTATACTATACTATATACATTTAAGTAATACTTTTTAATATATTCTTTGATTGAATTGTGATGGGTGTGTAAATAATTAGTTATTAAATATTAATAATATTAATATTATTTAATAAATATTTAGTAATTTAACCTTTTTTGTTATTATATTATATGTATATATTATATTATTACATACAATTAATTATAAATAAACTAATGCGTTATACATCATTAGGGATACGTCCCTATCGCTCATATCGACAATCCGCCTATATCGACATTTTGTAACTTACACAACCATGTCGATGTAAGCGGCTTTCACTGTATATATATATATATATTTTATATACTATATATTATATTTAAAAAACTGTATACACTATATTGTGAACTATATACTATATTATAATA
This sequence comes from Osedax fenrisi, assembly GCA_964019155.1. NCBI lineage: Eukaryota > Metazoa > Annelida > Polychaeta > Sabellida > Siboglinidae > Osedax > Osedax fenrisi. Next base: position 52,940,304 of record OZ025243.1, read on the forward strand.
TTATATATATAATAAGAATATGCTTTATATATATTAAAGTAACCGAATATTCCATATGAATTATGACAAGTAGGTAACCTACAACATAATAGGTAACACCTACTGCTATTTCATTTTCAATATTCCAACATAACAAATAGTCATTCAATATCTCAAATGTATGGGTTACATATATAGGGGAAAGTCCCCGATTACCAACCGCTAAATGATTAGTTGTAATAACTTATTCAATATTAATTATATTTATTTGAAATTTTGTAATTTAAGTAATATTATGGCAATGAATAATGTGGCTATTTTAAATTTTTGATATAATTATATTTACAAGAATAAACAGGGGGGTCGGTAATCGGATACATGTGCCTATTACCGACCCACTAAAATAATCGTGGTATAAATAATTGTAGTATTATAATATCCAATAAAAATAGTAGACATACATAAATATAATTAATTATAACATGACGTAATTTATTTTTTATTGAATTTATGTGTTAATAGTAATATACAATTTAAACTTTATATATAATATATTACTATAGTAATTATATTAAAATAGTGTATATTATTATTTAATATTTATTTATTAATCAGTATTTATATAATCAACTGGAATCATGAATCCTAAATCTATGTAAATGATACACAAACAAGTTATAATATAATTTAAAATAAAATACGGATCTATTTTGATTGGATATTATAAATCACATGGGGTCGGTATTAGGGTAATTTAGGGGGTCGGTAATAGGAAAATCATTAGGGTTGCTATAATTAAGATATATTGGTTAATATTTATTCAAATTAAATTATTTTTATAATATTTATAAACATTTTATTGATCTACAATATTATGCACAACATTAAGTTTTCTTTTAATTAATAAAGTATTTACAATGATTTAAAAAAAGTTATTATTCAAATATTTAAAAAGTAAAAACAGAATATTATATTTTATCAAATAACAATTGTAGGATTAAATATTTTTTTAAACAAAATATTTATTCATATTTAGCATTAAATTACTAACAGTTCATGTATATATGATTTTTTGATAACTCGTATATTTACTGAGATACGAGAGGGGGTCGGTATTAGGAGGGGGTCGGTAATCGGGGACTTTCACCTACCCCTAAACGTCTATGGGTTAAGAGTAGGATAAAGATATTTAGCGTTGCAGGAATTTTATGACGTGGCACTCCGCCTGGATCTATTAGAACTCTGAATAATAATAGATTGAGCTAGATATTCAGGAAATCCACGGTGTATGTAGCCTTATACGTAATACACAATAGCCTATGTTTACAAATATATCTAAATTTAAGCCAGCCTAATGATCTCATAAAGCAGATATAGAAATTATTAACTCATATTTTAGTTTATATAATACACGTACCCTATAGAACGATGTTGAATACGTTCAAGTTTATACATCATGTTAACAGGTAAATTGCATAATAATGAACAGCAGTAGATAAGTATATTGAATACTAGCGAGTGAATTAAACATTTAGTCATGAAAAAGGTAAGCTTATAACGAGATTTTTAATATTATATAGAAAATAGTTGGCAGGTTGTATCATGTTATTAATGTTTGTAGAGTAGTCTATAGGTGTGATGTTATAGTGAAACTGAGAGTAGTTTTAGATTTAGACGTAGGAAGAGATAGTATAAAAGGATGAGTAATTGATAGAGGAGAACTAGGTCTAGATAATATGAAAGTTTAAATTGTAGTCATATTTAAGGAAAGAGAGTTAACTAATAAACTCATAATTAAGAGATAGCCATTCAGTTAGATCAGTGATACAATTAAACATAGACATTTGAATCAAATCATAATCATCTAGAACTATGAAATGACGTATATATCTGTAGATTATCGGCATAAAGATGATAATCAATATTTGGATATTTGTGAAAAATTGATTGTATAGGAAGAATATAAATAATTAACAACATAAGACCAATACAGATCCTTGTAGAACACATGCATGGTAATATAAGGAGGAGACAATGTGGAGTTAATCTTCTTAAATTTTCTAGATGAAACAAGACATAAACCACTTATGGACTTGACCGTATAGACCTATACCAATTTCATTAAATCTAATGGAAAAAATATCATGAAATAGAGTATCAAAAACACTATATAAGTCTAGTAGCACAAGTTAGAATTGGGCTTTATCAATGATCAAAGTAATGGTAGTTTCTGTAATACGATGATATTTATCAATAATAGCGTTGGACGTAATGTAATTAATAAGTTGAGAGGACACAACTCGTTGGAAATAACTCATATATTAATGTTATTGGCAGTTAAAATAAAATATTATGGGGCCTATAACGTTTTACAGAAGGCCTGCTCCCTATGCAATCTCTTAGTTATGTCCCTTAGTGTAGGTATTCTTATCTGCATATATGTATGATAATAGTAGACTGACAAAAGTAAGAGTGATTTTATTAGTTTTTAATAATACGTTCTATATTATTAATGTATAAGTATGTACTAAAATGTGTGTATATCGTTATAGTGTGATTTACTTCATAATTATTATATATTATATACTCTATTATATATTATATTAATTCATAATTAGTGACAACAACTTGTTATACATATGTAGACTTACAATATTATTCATACAATATAAAATAAATTACAGTAATTTGTATTACATACAATGAAAAACATTATTTTCACATCTATAGAAAAATAACCTCCTAATTAAATATATTCAAATATTATTATTTATAAATATATAGTATAGATAGATAGATGATTTATTTAGACACACATAACAAAGAGAGTTCTCATTTGTATTTTAGCAAAAATAATAATACATAAATAAATAATCTATAACATAATATATAGATAGAATAAAATAAGATTGTTAGATTAAAAAACGTAGAAATAATAAAATAAATTATACAAATATTAAAAATAACCAATAATAAAATCATGAGTTTACTTCTGAAATATTCTATGGATGTCACAAGTCTATGATGTCGAGATATATCATTCCATAGTACAGATGCCTAATACCGAAAATATCTTTTGCCATATCTAGCTAGCCTGAATTGTGTTAACAAAGTATTTTACAGATAGATCAATAATATTTTAAATATTTATGTGATTAAGGTATAGGTATTTATAAATAATCATAATAATTTTATCTATTTATATCTGTTTAGCAGATATAACTATTATATACGATCATTTAGCGGAAGTGTAAGTATGATCGGATAATTGTATGCGGAATAGTAAACGTAATGATTACCGTATAACTCTATATATGTAATTTGTAGAAAATAAATGACGTGATATAAAGAAGTACAGCACTTAATACGAGATAGGACTTTAGATTCAATAAGAGCTAACAAATGTTATCAAGTAAATAATGTCATATAGTTTTTAAGTTGTGTAATTTGAAGAATGAAGATCGACACACACTTGAGATCGTAACTAAAACTTAACTTACTATCAAAATAAAACCAAGATTTTAACAGAATTCGTAGGCAGAAATAATTTCTCCTAAAATTAGTACTATAGTGCTCACCTATATTACTATGGGGAATCACTATAGAGCTTCCCAGTAATATCATAGTGCTCCCCTATAGTACTACAGTAGCCCCGACATACATGCTTCATACGTTATATACAAAATTGAACTGATTTGAACAAATTTATCTACACAATGTATACAATATTAAGATATATAGAACTAGAATATTACGATGACAAGTTTAAATCACAGAATAATAATCCTAAACAAATATGGAATTCTATAAAACAATTAAATGAACAATAGTGAATAACATACAGAAAATATCTAATTTTTTATTTATTAATAAATTAAATATATTAATATGAATAGTATGATATTATTTATAATGATTTATATTGATTTACGAGTGATAATAGTCACAGATTTCAGGATAAATTCCTCTTAGAGATCAAAGGATAACAAAATTAAAAATTAAAACGACGTAAATAAATATGTTTGGATAAGTAATATACATTATTTGTAAAAAATAATAAATATTATATTATTATAATTACGGTTATTCTAATTAATACAAATTAAAGTTCACGCTTAATTAATAATTACATTTTACAAATTATATAAATATAATAATATTTTATTGTTGATAAGTTCATTGGAAGATTTGTACATCGATGATAGGTGGCGATACTGAAGGCACGAGATCTCAAAGATGACTCGTAAACTGTAACATTAAGTGTGTATTAGTGGCAAGTTATAGAGCTGTGAATAGCATTGTTCACATCGAGAATACTTACTAGATATGCTGATTCTCCAATGTAACATAACGCGGGTGCTAATTGCATAATTATATAGACTTGATGGCCAGCTACGTAGTCTTCTCATGCTGATGATCTGAAGATGACTGATAGGTACGATTCGGATTCTCTGAAGTTTGAACACATACCTACATTCATTCTTTGTAGAGACTAGAGACGTTTTAATACTGTAGAAGGGTAAACAGATAAGTAGAGAATCACAATAATCAATGTATGGTAATAGATGGCAATACAATAATCAGACTGTTTTAAAGAATATTATAAAGATAATTATGTGTAAATTTAGTAATATTATATATATATGTTTTAAAATGATATCTTAATATCTTAGTATGATTCCTATGATTTCTTATTTGATGTAATAAGTGAAAGTTTTGATACATAGGAAAAATCAGTGTAAGGGTAGATATTCATTATCAAACTTAAATATTTATTTTATTATCCATACTATATATAATCATAAATATAATATAAATATAATATTAAACATAATGAGAACATTCGACTAAGTTTAGTTAGTATTTACTGAGAAATAGTACATAAGAAAAACAAATATTCTAAGATAATTGATGTTAAAAATTGACTATATTATTTATGAATGAAATGACACCGGTATTATTATATAATAACGCCAACGACAATGTCATTTATACAACAGTTGTCGCCTGTTGACATGTATATTATATGTTGACAATATATTATCGATATAACTGTTTTTAAATAATTCAAATTGATAAATTATAACTATTGAAAAACAGTGTAATAATATATGTAAACAGTTATTTTTTAATTAGTATTTATTAGAAATTAGTAGTGTTCTGAAATTACGTTTTTATGCTTTATATTTATCATATAATATACATGTACAAATCAATATTTTAAATAAATAATTGTGTAACAATTTTTTTATTTTAAGGACCATGAATCCCTTTAAGTGCCGCATCGTGATTATGTTATTAATGGTTAATGGTCAATAAACTAACCAGAGAATAATAATAGTTAGGCAATATTCCATTATTCAAGTTCAACATCCGGATATGTGTAGATATGCAGCAGCTATTTATATAATTAGTAAATTATTAGTAAATTGTGAGTGAAATATTAATTGATAATTTATTTAAGCAAATATATAGTCAACATATCTAATCGAAAGTATAAAGTATAAATATTTGCTAACGATAACATTCGTTATAGAAATAAACAAAGATTAATAAGCTATTACAAAGTAAAAATTGTTTACAGTTACCGTAAAAGTAATATAAGTAGATTTTAGATAATTTATATAGAAAATAGATAATGTATATAAATTCATTATTGAAAATAAAATTGTAAGTGCGAATAAACAACATTTCAGTAGGATAAGAATGTTTATATAGATGATGAAGATATAGATATGATTAATTAGCATATTTATAAGAACTTGATAAGAACTACCATGATAATAATAGTGATAGAGAGATATTTGTACAATTAATCAGATTGAAAGACTACATACTATAATACCACTAAGGCATAACATCAAGCATGTTACCGATGATAACCTAATTATAAGCTTATGAGCTGGGATGGACTTCAGCTGCAATGAGGCATATGTATACATTAATATCATCACATTACTTATTCATTAGTCATCAGTTATTGATACACCATTATATAGTCATTAGTCATTACGAAATATATCTCAATAGTAGTATATATTAGTAGTATACGTAAATAATATGTATATGTATTATATTTAAAATAGTATTAGTAATTGGTATATGTAGAATGTATTTAAACCACAGTTATTGGAACCATCAGCAGTGACAGCCTTCAAAGAACTTGACCATTATGGTCATTATACACTCCGATACGAGAACAATGGCCAACTGATATGATTGGTGGAGATCATGATCAAAGAAAATGTAGAGGTAACGGTGGTTATTGATAATCAATATCTATAAACAACAATTATTAAAAGTTATATTTTACTTTAAAATTGTATATATACAATAATATTTCTGTAATAATATTAAAAAAATAATAATTATCTATCTCATAATATTAATAATTAAAAAATTCTTTATTTTAAGTATATAATATTTAGTGATGGTTATACAATTTAGAGATGAAATATTGTACATTTAAACAAATAAAATAGTGAAAATAAATGTTATATTAATTAAATAAACTACTGTATTTGTAATAGATAGGTTATGTAATATATGATAGATACTTTACATATGTATTAAAATAATAATATAATACTGAATGAATCATTCAGAATGATACACAACATTAGAAAGTATATTAGAATTTTTTTTTACAATTTCATAAATGTTATCTTTCGTAAGAAAAATTATATATGTTTTTATCATTAATAATATACAGATTATCTTTTGATTTTCTTATATTTTCACTTTGTAACATAATAGATATCGATTATATAAATATTTTCATAATTACATGCTTCTACATATCTAAGGAATAAAAGCTCTACACATTCATCTCTGTTTATTAGTCATCAGTAATTTACAAACCGTCACAACATGCAGAGAACTTGACCACTATGTCCGTGTCCAGTTAGATATGAGGAGAATGACCGACTGATCTGATTGGTTAAGGAGATCACGATTAAATAATATTCAGCAGTATACGTTACAGTTCACTGTAGTATTATAACGCTTGAAAGAGTCTGATGTGGTAATATATAGTGACTTGTGATAACTATAATATGAGATATAGAATAATATAATATGAGATATGTATAATATAATATGAGATATAGAATAATATAATATGAGATATAGTATAATATAATATGAGATATAGTATAATATAATATGAGATATAGTATCATATTGTAAAGTTAATCCACACCGAAACTATTAGGCAATATTTTTGAAGATATTATCACTAATATTATTTATTTAAGTAAGGATTTGATAATCAGATTTACAGGTAACCTTCTTCGATGCGAACATGATGACGATATCAGTAGCAACATGTACACATAACTTCACCAGGTAGAAGTCTATACACGATTGACATACATACACAGCATAGAACACAAGTTTATCACCCGGAGATCTTTAACTCCATCGACTGTGAAACATTAGGCTTTCATTGCATAATAGAAGTAGTTTATATATGCGTTGCTATTTATTTATCATTCTATTTATTATGTTCATATCTAATATATGTCTTAATATGTTCTGTCACGTATTGTTCACTACTTATAACCACCTCATATACGCTCAATGATTATTACGATAATATTACAATAATATTTTATTAATAAATATTAGTCAAGTTAAACGATATAGATATTGTTTTACATATACATTTAATTTATATTACTAAATTGTAGTTTTGATTAAGGGATGAATGCTATTTATTATATATAGATTATTAAATTCAAGAGATATAGAATTTTGACGTCTTAAAATGTCTCAATGCTTTATCACAATTTTACAAAATAATATTTAGTACACATAATCTAGGATGGTGTGATTTGAGATAACATGAATACATTTTAAATGAGAGAAGGGTGATAATACAGTATTAAGGGTAAGTACCGCATGGTGATTATGTCCTTAGTGGTCAATATTCTGACCAGAGAATAACTATAGTTATGCCATGTTCCCCTATTCAAGTTCAACATCAAGATGTGTATATGTGTAGAAATCCTGTGGCTATTTTCATAATTAATATAATATTAATAAATTGTAAGCGAAATATTATAATATTTTAGAAATTTACTTTAAGACAAAAGTTAACTTTATAGTAATAATTGTTACTATAATAAATATATATATATAAGTATGAGTATTATAAAAAAAATTCTAATGAGTTTTAATGATGGTATACCATATCTATAAATATGAAACAAATGAAGTTCTGAATTAATCAAATGTAAAGTAATAGATATATTTTCACTTCTATTTCAAATTTTAGGATTATAGGATTAACTATATTCAATGAAAATCAATAATCTTGTAAATTTATGTTTACTATATTAGATTTTTTTAACAAATGTATTTATTATAGGTTAAATCCAATATATTACTTTTAAATGTTTACTATATTGAAATTTTACTAAATGTAAAGTTAAATAATATTTCATTTATATATATATATATGTATTATAATTATTATATATTTTAATTAGATAATGGAAATGTAAAATATTAACATAAATTAAATGTATCATTATTTAATAACAGGCTAAAAATAATGGGGAAATTAATGAAAAATGTAATACTTTTCCTGAATTTTCCCAATACTAATATATTGAATACTTGAGATTCTTATAAAATATATATGCAAATAAATAAATATATATGTAATTAGAAATTATAGTTACTAAAAGAAAGAGACAAATATGATATAAATTAATAATTGTGTTAACAAATAAAAATAAAGCAGTACCTGAATACTAAACAGAAATATAATTATTATATATAAGTAAATATAAATAAATCAAGAAAAAAATAAATAAATATATGAATGTTAATAATTTGTAATATATAACAAAATAGCTAACATAAAATAATAGAATTATTTTCCTAATACTAAAAAATAATTCATCATAGAATAAAACAATACATCTATAATATATATGACAAAATCTGGAGAAATTTATAAATGAATAATTGTATGAATTGTTATAACTGTTTTATAATTCGTGAAAATTCATGTATTTTTATCATTTCAATATATTTTTTTATACCAGAAAATAATAGTGAGTTATGATATGGTATATTTTTAATATTATAGAATATAATTCAAAGTTATATCGTTATACTTATTATCTCTCTTCAGAAAAAGGGTATTCATATTTGTTGGACAATTATCTAAAAATATTTTATGCATACAAATTATATTCATATAGAAAATAGGATATATTAACTTTAAAATATTAGATATAAAAAGTATCTAATATATATCATCAAATAAATCTAAATAATTATTTATATTATTTATAATTTAATAATATTGGAGCCTCATATTCTCCCATATTTACATTTGACTTAGAAGAATTATTATAACCTAGTTTAGTAATTTTACTTCAATTATTTGAATAGCGCATTAAAAGATTAGTAAACTCTGAAATCATACTATTCTAATTTTTAAAAGTATATTATGCTATAGACTATATTGTATAGAGAATCAAATGCTTTTTTTAAATCGATTAACAATAACTAACATTTTTTATTTTTTTGAAACCCGATGACAAGAAGTTATAATTATATATATGTGCATGTATTATCGAATTGGAAAAAAACTATATTGATTTTTTAATACAATATTATAAATGAATTACAATAAATGATACCATAATAAATCAAATATTATAGAGAATTCAATTACTAATGAAATTGGATGATACTTATTAATATCTTCAAGTTTTCCATTTTTATATACAGGAATTAATTAAAATTTTTATTTGTCAGAAATAGTAGATAAATATATATTATTTGATAAAAACATAAAGTAATGGTTCTAAAATCAGATATACCAGTGACCTCATCCTCCTCCATTTATAGGAATACTATAATGCTGACCTTAGAAGCCTATGCTCTTCATAGAATAGATATCTCGATACACTTGACGCATATCAAATAGATTAGAGGTCATCCGCACACAAATAGAGGTCATCGCCGATAGAACTTCACCAACATCCACTGTGAAATATAAGGCTTTCATTACGTAATAGAAGTTGTTTATTAATAAAAACGATGCTATTTCTATATCAATCTATTTGTTATGTTCATATGTCTATTATATGTATTGATATGTTCTATCTTGCGTTGTTCTTCACTTATACCTACATACGCTAATTTATTAATACGATGAAATACATTCACTTTAGTTATCCGATAATTTTTATAATTTAAGGGACACTTTCCTTTTATTCTATATATAGATTGTTACATGTAATAGATATGTAATTTTGACATGTTTTAAAAAATTCTCAACGCTTGATCAAATTTTTGACAAATGATTTTAATAAAGTTAATCAATTTATGAATGAATAAATAAATTGTTTTTTTTAACATTTATATACGCCATATTTTAGATTTTGTTAATATAATAATTTATAATATGAAAAATATTGTATTTAAAGATAATACAAAAATAAATATAGTAATTTTAAGTACACATCAAGCCGGTGTGCTTTTAAATGACTTGTGAATATTTTTGGATTAAAGAAGGTGATAACACAGTGTAAAGCAGTGGTTCCCAACCTATGGGTCATGACCAGGTCTCGCTAGCTGAGTGCAAATGAAATTTGCACACTTTTTACCAAAAAGTGTGCAATTTTATGAACTGGCTTAGTGCATGCACACTTTTCAAGATAAAAAGTAAAATATAAGTTTCAGAGACAAGTGAAGAAGAATTTTACACAATACTATTATATCTTTATTTATATATAACACATTATTACTTTTTAGAATTAAATCAATATACATATATTTAAAAAACCAATTAAATAAGATAAATATTTTATTATTTATTTATATATTACATAGGTTACATATTACCTATTCATTATGTTATCATATTGTTTACGTTACAAAATGCCTTCCAAAGAGAAATCAGTTAATGCAGATCTATAGTCATTTTTTTCATATGAAACAATACTAAAATCAGATTCGAAAGGGGCTTGTATATATTTTTGTAGTTTTTGGTCGCTTCTTTTTATTCTCGAAATCTTCACGGCCAAAAGTTATACAAAATTTACATAAAACACTAATTATTTTATCATTATCTCTCTCGTCGATCTTTAATCCGTAGTTGATTAAATGTTTGAGATTAAAAGAATCATCACTTGTTGACATTAGTATATTTTAATGATTATAATATGGCAATATTACTAATAATTATAAAAATATGTATTGAAATTTATTTATTCTTAAAAATTAAATATGTTTGTAATACTCAATAGGTGGCTATTTATTACTGATTATTAATAAACATTGATAAATTACATAGACCTAGAGTACCTGGTACTCTAGATCTATTATAAATTATTATGATTTGGAGAAATAAAATATTAGTATTGCGTGCAAAAGTAAAATATATAAATACTGGCTGTGTGCAAAAGTGTGCATTTGTGAAAATTGCACTTAACTAGAGGCCTGGTCATGACCCAAACTTTGGTCATTTTGTTTTTTGTTTGGGTCATGACTCATGAGCCAATTATTAATTTTAAAATTTTTAATCTAAAAATTTAATTTTAAAAATGCTCCTATATTATAATTTAGTACAAATCTAGTTAAAAAATCAAAAAAATAAAATTTGTCATTTGGTCATATTATATTTTGTAATTAAGAATTATCAAAAAAAGGGTCATGGTAAAAAAATGTTGGGAACCACTGGTGTAAAGTGATGCATGGTGATTATTCTTAGTGGTCAATGATAACGGTCAATAAATCTAACTATATTTAGGCCATGTTCCTCTATTCAAGTTTAATATCCAGATGGGTATGTATGGTATTTACAGATATCCAGTAGCTATTTACATAATTAGTACAATATTAGTAAAAATTGAGTGAATTATTAGTAGATTTTATAAAAATGTTATATTTAAAAACATTAAGGGGATCCCGCACATTTAAAGTGATAATAATTTATTTTTTTATTACATAATAATACTTATTGTAGTGTTTTTTAGTATCTGTAAAAAAATTAGACATGAATTCTATCTAGAAATGGCATAAAAATGTGTTTTATGAAAATAAGATAATGCTATATTATATACTATTCAATATTATATTTTTATTCTGTCATATTTCAAATGCTGTTTTCTCAGAATAATTATTTCGCGCTAGGTATGTGCATTCAAAAATATACAACATAAAAACTATTATAATTATAATATACATTTTTTTTGCTTTATATAGAATTTAATTATGTGAATAATAAAATAGAGAGATAATTAATGAAATGTATAGAGGTCATTGTTTAAAATGATAATTTCTATAGAAATACCATCATTTTAGTATCGTTAATGTTTAATTTAGATATATATAATATAATAAATAATAATATTAAAAATAACTTTCTATTTTCCTATGCATGTATATGTTATGAATACATTACAAAAATAATTAGGTCAATTGAATGAATAGAATATCAGTTCTATTTTTTTTGTGGACCTATGTTTTTTCTATCTATTTATACACGAAATTGGCAAATTGCGTGTTATGTGCGGGATCCCCTTAAGCATGCATATAAATTCATTATTGAAAATAATATTATAAATGTGATGGACCATTTTTAGGAATATAAGAATATTGATATAGTTAATGAAGATGTTGATATATCTGATAAAGATACTGATAAATCATTAGATTATTTTTATTGGAAAGAACTTCCACGATAATGATGATAGAGATATATTTGTAAATAGAAATTAGAATGAAACACTTAATACTACACTTCTTCTATTACACTATATTAAGCATGACCAATGGTGACCTAATTAAGCTGGAATATATGGCAACTTTACTGATTCTAAATGCATCAACGAGGTCTATTTCTACATTAATATGTGATATCAATAGGTGATGAACCTCCCTGTTCATTAGTCATCAGTGATTTACACAACGTTACATAGTCAATAGTAATTTAAAAATGTACGTTAATTCGTATATATTAGTAGTAGTATATATAATATGTATATAGATTATATATATATATAATATAGGATATAGTAAAGAGTTGGTGGGGTGCCTTTAAACCATAGTTAATGGAACCATCAGCAGTGATAGTGTTCAGAGATATTGATCAGTATAGTCATCGAACACTCCGATACGATAAGAATGGCCGGCTAATCTGATTGGTGGAGATCGTTATCAAAAAACATTTAGAAGTAGCGTTGGTAACGTATAATCAATATATATAAACGATAATTATTAAGATATATTTTACTTTTAAATTGTATATATTTATTATATTTAAGGGGATGTCACACACCTTGTTTTGGTGAAAATAATTTTTTATTTAACATTTTTTTATTTCATAATACTATTCTATTATTTGTTTTTTAATATCTGTAAAAAAATAATTTATGAAAACAGTCTAGTAATAATATAAAAAAACGTTTTATATATATTCATTATATATGATATATAATGTATTCATATATATTAAAATTCTGTTTTCTCAGAATAATTATTTCGCGCTAGGTAGATGTGTATAAACGTACGTATAACAAACACTATTATATGTATTCTACTAATTTCTATTGCATTATATAAATAAAGTATATATGAATACTATTACAGAAGACATTTTCTAAATTTGTATGTGTATAATTGCAAAAAAATAACAAATTGCATAGAAATTCCGTAAATTAAAAAATTAAAATGTGTGCATATATATATAATGTTATATAATATATATTATAAAAAATACGTCCTGTAATATCATGTGTATAAATTTAATGAATAGAATATAAACAAATTATCTCAATTCAATGAATAGAATTCTGCGCGCCTAGTTTTGTGTAGACCCATTATTAGCTATCTCTATACATAGAGAGTCGGGCGTCGTGTGACATCTCCTTAATATTATTTCTGTAATAACACTGAACAAAATAATATTTATCAATCTTATGATATAAATAATTAAAAAATTCCTTTCACAGGTAAAATATTTAGATTATTTTTTGTTATTTTATATATTTGATGATTGTTATAAAAATTTTAGCAATTCAATTATAATCATTTAATTAAAATAATGAAAATAAGTGTAATATATTTATTATATAAAATAATATATTCGTAATACATATATTATGTAATATATTATAGATGCTTTATAAACGTAATTAAATAATATAATACTAAATGTTAAATTACATAAGAAAGTACATTAGAAGAACTTTTCCAATTTCATAAATTGTATTACTTGTAAGAAAAAAATTATAACTTTTTTTATATAATTAATAATATACTTTTAGCTTTCTTATATTTTCACTTGATAATATAATAGGTATCGATTAAATTAATGTTTTCATATTACCATGCTTCTATATATCGATAAAATATCTATGTACTAGGAGCTCTACACACACATCTCTATTTATTAGTTATCAGTAATTTACATACCTTTACAGCATCCAGAAAACTTGACCACTGTATCCGGTGCCACAATGAATGGAGAAGAATGACCGGCTGATATGATTGGTGGAGAATGACTGGCTGATATGATTGGTGGAGAATGACCGGCTGATATGATTGGTAGAGATACCACCTATCAAAGATCATTCGGTGGTATACGTTATAATTAACTCTAGTAGTATAACGTTTGATATAGTACGATGTGATATAGAATAATTACATGTGGTAATATATAGTTACATATGATATAGAAAAATAACATGAGATATAGTATAATATATTATGATAGAGTATAATATTTGTAAAGTTAATTCACACAAAATCTATTAGGTAATTTTTCCGAAGATATTATCGATAACATTGTTTATGATTTGATTTAGCAGTAACCTCCTCCATTGATAAGGACATGATAACGATGTACTTAGCATCTGGTGCACCCATGCCTTCATGTAGTAGAGATCTTGATACACTCACACAGCCCGAGTGATTAGAGGTAAACAGGTACAGGTAGAGTTAATCACAGGGACAACTTGAACCACATCGACTGTGAAATATTAGACTTGCATTGCGTAATAGAAATGGTGCTATATGTGCTGCTATTTCTATATCAATCTATTTATTTTGTTCATATCTATTGTATTTATTGATATTTTTTATCTCGTATCGTTCTCCACTAATAACTACCTCATATACTTTATTGATTATAATGAGGAAATGCACATATATTACAAGTTTTAATAGTTTATAATTTAAAATTATTCACAATACTCATCAGATTTGTACATTTTTTAACATTAAATATACATTAGATTTATATTACTAAATTGTAGTTTTGATTAAGTTGTGGATGAGTGACATTTATCCTATATATGAATATATGGAGTTTTGATATGTTTTAAAAAGTCACCTACTCTATATACAATTTTGTAGAAAGAATTTGAATAAAGTTAGTAAATTTATAAATGTAAACAAAATAATTTTTTTTAACATATATATGAAATATTTTAGGTTTTGTTAATAATAATAATAATTTATAATATAAGATTATATAATGTAAAGATAATACAAAAGTTAATGAAGTAATTTAGGTATATATGATATCTCGTATGATGTAATTTTAGATGACATATTAATTATTTTTGAATTATAGAAAGGTGATAATACATTATTAAATGCATCATGGTGATTATGTCCTTAGTGGTTTATATAACTAGTTAATATTCAACTAGTTAAGACTTCATGTCTCACATACTACTCACTTCATGATATACTACTACCTAGACAACTCTATAAGTAAGCGACCAATGGTGACCTAATTAAGCTGGTATAGATAGCTGCTGTATTGTACTATATATCAATATTTACTGCCGAGCAAGCTCGACCTGGTAAGGGTAAGGTAAATATTTTAAAAAAATACTTAAAAAATGTATATGAAAATTATATACAAATATATACACTGAAAAATAATCACTTGTAAATAAAATGTAGGTAGATATTATTAATAAACAGCAAAAATTACAACAACAAAATAATCATAAATAAAATAGTTTATAATCTTTAATAATTTGCCATTTTCCTTATCTTTTACATGTAAACACACTAACGGTACAGTATAATAAAATGAGATATAGTATATACTATATTATAAACAATATATTAAACTATAGTGTAAGTTATATATTATAAGCGAAAATATCAACAATGATACAAATATATTTCATCTAAATTTACTTGGAAAATATGTTTTTTTTAAATAAAATGAAAGTTAATTAATTGAATTATAATTATTTTAATTATGTTATTATAAATTCTTGATAACCATTATTTTGAACTAAGTATTATAGTAATATATAAAGATTATTGAATCATTATATTCAAATATTGAAATTAATGTTGGGTAATATAGAATAGGCTACACAATAATATTTACTGCGTAGCTAATACATAATATAACACATTTTATAAGTAATTTACTTTATACAATATTACCATAGGTATTAAGTATATATACATATACATGTATATATATATTCAATTAAATAAGTATATATTGAAAATATGGTATATATATAGAGAGATTAATAATTAACCTCTACACTGGTCATCTGTGTTTGTGGCATTTCTTATTTTGGAACTCATCTTCTTATCAATTGTTAACAACAAAATATAATTTATTTAATAATAATTTAAAAAATAAATATTCCCATTAACGTATTTATTTATTATGCATATTAATAGTAACAGAACTAGATATATATATATATATTTATATATATATATATATATATATATATATATATATATATTACTATTACATTTATACCGTTTTAATATGTATGGGTTCGTTTATGTATAATTAAATTATCCGTCTTATTACAACTATATTTGCACACATTACATTTATATTTCTTATCACGTAAATGTATTTTTGTATGTGTATGAACACTATCCAATCTATTACTAGTATATGGACACATTTTACATTTGTAAGGTTTTGCACTACTATGTATAACTTTATGTTTAAGTAGATTACTCATATTATTACTACTATATTTGCAAACATTACAATTGTGAGGTTTATCACCTGAATGCATTTTTTTATGTTTATTAAAACTATCCAATCTATTAATAATATATGGACAAATTTCACATTTGTAAGATTTTTCATTACTATGTATTACTTGATGTTTAGTTAGAATACTCTCATTTTTAAAACATAATTTGCAAACATTACAATAGTAAGGTTTATTACCCGAATGAACTCTTTTATGTTCATTAAGCCTATCCACTCTACAACAACTATATTGGCACATATCACATTTGTAAGGTTTTTCACTATTATGTGTATATTTATGTTTAATTAGATTACTCTTATTATTACAACTAAATTTGCAAACATTACATTTGTAAGGTTTTTCACTAGTATGTATTATTGTATGTGAAAGAAGAATTCTTGCTGAATCACACTTGTACGAACATGTGTCACATTTATATTTGTTTATGTCATTTTTACGCATTTCCGCAATTGCATCCTCGTGCTCACGATTATAGTGAATCTTCATAGAATACGCCATCTTACATGTATACATACAATAGTTACATACATATTTAGTAGGGATATCTGCAATATCGTTAATTTCTGCATTAGAATGTTTACTTCTTATATGTGTCATCAGGTTTTCTTCCGACGCAAATACCTCTGTACACATATTACAGTGAACCCCGTCTATAGAATAATATTAATACAATTATTATTTTATGGTAATAATTTATTATTTAAATTAATAAATTGTAATAATGAAATTCAATATAATATGTATGAAACATAGTATTTTATATAAATACTAGGTTACTTTTTTCCCGAATCAAGGGCTAACGCTCCTTGTGTTGTTACTTTTTTACTAAAGCAACTTAATTACTTAAACTTTATTACTAAAAGAACTAAACTTTATTACTAAAAGAACTAAACTTTATTACAAAAAAAACTAAACTTTATTACTAAAATAACTAAATTTATTACTAAAAAGTAACTACTTTATTACTAAAAAGAAACTACTTTATTAATACCAAAAGTAACCTCTTTATAACTAAAAAGTAACTACTTTATTATTACTAAAAAGTAACTACTTTATTACTAAAATGTAACTACTTTATTACTAAAATGTAACTACTATATTATTACTAAAAAGTACCTACTTTATTACTAAAATGTAACTACTTTATTACTAAAATGTAACTACTATATTACTAAAAAGTAACTACTTTATTAATAATAAAAAGTATCTACTTTATTTATAAAATGTAACTACTTTATTATTACTAAAAGTAACCTCTTTATTACTAAAAAGTAACTACTTTATTACTAAAAGTAAATACTTTATTACTAAAATGTAATTACTTAATTACTAAAATGTAACTACTTTATTACAAAAAAATAACTGTATTACTAAATCAACTTAGTTACTAAAAGAATTTTATTACTAAAACAACTTTATTACTAAAAAAAACCTACATAAATTAAAACTTAATCCAACCTAACCATAACAGTGAAAATAACTACGACCACACACATACACACACATATCACTATACTTTTATAGGCTCAATTGGGTTAATGCAGCTTAAAAAAACCTACCAAAATTAAAACTTAACCCTACCTAACCACAACTGTGAAAATATACATGTATAGGTTTACTCGGGAAGTAATGCAGCTAAAAAAAACCTACCAAAATTAAAACTTAACCCAACCCAAACCCAAACACACCTAAACCCAAACCCAAACCCAAACCAAAACACAAACCCAACCAAACCCACCCAAACCCAAACCCAAACCCAAACCCGGGAAGTAATGCAGCTAAAAAAACCACCATAAATTAAAACTTAACCCAACCTAACCTCAACCGTGAAAATCTACTTTTATAGGCAAACTCGGGAAGTAATGCAGCTAAAAAAACCTACCAAAATTAAAACTTAACCCAACCAAAACCCAACCCAACCCACCTAAACCCAAACCCAAACTCAAACTCAACCCAAACCCAAACCCAAACCCAACCCAAATCCAAACCAATAATGCTAAAAAAAACCACCAAAAATTAAAACTTAACCCAACCTAACCACAACCGTGAAAATCAATTTTTATAGGCAAACTCGGGAAGTAATGCAGCTAAAAAAAACCACCAAAAATTAAAACTTAACCCATCCTAACCACAACCGTGAAAATCTACTTTTATAGGCAAACTCGGGAAGTAATGCAGCTAAAAAAACCTACCAAAATTAAAACTTAACCCAACCCAAGCCCAACCCAACCCAACCCAAACCCAACCCAAACCCAAACCCAAACCCAAACCAAACCAAAACCAAACCCAAACCCAAACCCAAACCCAAGTGCCCAAGTTACCTTTTATAATTTATTCGATACAGTTAAAATTATTAAAATCGAATTATTAATATAGATTTTGAATTTTCTACATGATCAAAATATTATAAATTCATGTTTTTACATGGTGGAGATAGGAAATGTACTTTTGTAAAGTCATTTATGAGGTAAATAATCATAGTAAATGCATCGCGAATGGTTACATTTATATCTACTCATCACTCTTAACATTATAGAATAGAAATTAGATTTTTTTTTTTTATAAATTGCAATTTTTTTTTCTTGACCATTTGTATGGTGAAATTTGGTGAAAAATTGAAACCGAGCTGGACACCCAATTATTCATATATTAATGGTTTTTCTCAATTTATTATAGGAACTTTCGTACTCCGCATCCGTTGAAATTATAATCGAGGCGAACCCGTTACCGGAAGTCGGTCAAATTTACCCCTCAAAAATCACGTATTTTTCACTATTTAGGCTTTAGCTCGAAGAATATTAAATATTATATATCACAATTTATACCACAATATTATATTTTAATTATCTATGTAATAAAGTTAAAATTATTGAAATCGATTAATTATTGTGGATTTTGATTTTTAACATCACATAATAATTTTAAGAATTTATTTTTACATGGCGGAGATAGGAAATAATTATTATAAACTCGTTAAACCGAATAACTGAAATCTAGTACGTATGATATATATTTATAATAGTTAGTATTCTTATTTTTGTAAGTATATCTATTTTATAAAGATATATTTTTTTTGTAAAATTTTAAAATATAATAAATTAATATAAATATAATAATTAATACCGATTAATCTATTGACTTATTTGATAATATTTACATTATTTTATTATAGTGATAGTATAGTAATACTAAAATAATTAAAACATATCTATATATATCTATAAATATCAAGTAAATAGAATTTCATATTTTATGAATATATAATTTGTGTTATAAAATTATAAAATTATAAATATAATTATATTTATTTGTTAATAATAGTTACCCTAATTAATTATTCGTATATATTTATATTATTTTATTATATAGATAGTATGACAATAATAAAATAAGTAAATAATACTTATATAATATATTTATTATCACATCGAATGAATACAAATATTTATAAATTTATGATTTGCGTTATAAATTTATAAAATTATAATATAATTAAATGTATTAGTTTATATTATTTACACTATCATACTTTTCGATAATATTAATATTAGTTTATTATATAGATATTATAGTAATAGTAAAATAAGTAAAATATATGTATATAATATTATTAAATATCAATATAATATAATGATAAATTTTGTAATATATACATTTTGTTATAAAATTATAAATATAAGTATATATATTAGTTAATAATAGTTAGTTATAGAATTATTCGATAATATGTATATTATTTTATTACATAGATAGTATAATAATAATAAAATAAGTATAAAATGATTAAATTATAAAGTTAAATTTATTTAAATCGAATAATTATTATAGATTATCTATGTTTTAAATGATACAAATATTATAAATTCAAATTTTTACATGGTGGAGATAGGAAATGTACTTTTTAAAGCCATTTATGTGGCGAATAATCATAGTAAATGCATATCGGATGGCTACATTTATATCTACTCATTACCATTAACATTATAGAATAGAAATTAGATTTTTTTTTTTTTTTTATAAATTGCAATTTTTTTTCTTGACCATTTGTACGATGAATTTTGGTGAAATATTAAAACCGATCCGTACCACAAATGCTTCATATATTAATGGTTTTTCTCATTTTATTATAGGTACTTTCGTACTCCGCATCCGTTGAAATTATAATCGAAGCGAACGCATTACCGGAAGTCGGTAAAATTTACCCCTCTAAAATCACGTATTTTTCACTATTTTGGCTGTAGCTCGAAGAATATTAAATATTAGATATCACAATTTACACCACGATATTATATTTTAATTATCTATTTAATAAAGTTAAAATTATTGAAATCGAATCATTATCTTGGATTTTGATTTTTTACATCACCTAATAATTTTAAGAATATATTTTTACATGGCGGAGATAGGAAATAATTATTATAAACTCATTAAACCGAATAACTGAAATCTAGTACGTACGATATATATTAATACTCGTCATAAATATTATTTTTATAATTATATCTATATATTATAGATTTTTTTACGCGATGCGAATATTATAAATTTAAATTTTTACACGGTAGAGATAGGACATTTTTTTTTATAAACTCGAAATTTAAATTTAACGAAATCTAGTATCGTAGGGGTTCGAGAAATATTAGTATCGGGCGAAAAAAATTTGTATATAACGTATTTTATGTCGTCCGTATACGCGATATAGACTTTCTACCTATCTCCGCCATAGAGAATAGAGAGAACAATATAATGCCTCGATCGATGAATAGAATATTTATAAATAGAATAAATATATAAATATATAAATATAGTACGTATAGTATATATTACTCGTTTACTAATTATATCGTAATTATATCGTAATATTATTACTAATTTATTATCTATATAGCGTATTATAAGTAAATATAGAAAAAAATGCGTATATAACGTATTATATAACGCCCGTATACGCGCCATAAGATCGCCCGTAGAATTTTTACGTTAACGAAAATATTTCGTAAATTTTTTTTAACGGCGGAGATAGGACATTTTTTTTTATAAACTCGAAATTGAAATTTAACGAAATCTAGTATCGTAGGGGTTCGAGTAATATTAGTATCGAGCGAAAAAAATGTGTATATAACGTATTTTATGTCGTCCGTAAACGTGCTATAAGATCGCCCGTAGAATTATTACGTTAACGAAATTATTTCGTAAATTTTTTTTTAACGGCGGAGATAGGATATTTTTTTTTATAAACTCGAAATTTAAATTTAACGAAATCTAGTATTATTAGGGTTCGAGTAATATTAGTATCGGGCGAAAAAAATTCGTATATAACGTATTTTATGTCGTCCGTATACGCGATATATACTTTCAACCTATCTCCGCCATAGCGAATTGAGAGAACAATAGAATGCCTACATCGATGAATAGAAATTATTTAAATATATAAATATATAAATATACTATATAAAGTGACATTATAATATTATTACTCGTTTACTAAGTATATAGTAATTATATAATAATATTTTAATTAATTTATTATCTATATAGCGTAATATAAGTTAATCGCAAAAAAAGTGCGTATATAACGTATTTTATAACGTCCGTATACGCGATACAAACTTTTTACCCATCTCCGCCATAGAGAATCGAGAGAACAATGGAATATTTTGATCGATGAATAGAGAATATTTAAATATATAACTACATAAAAGTAGTATATAATTATAAGCGTATAATATATACTACTCGTGTACTAAGAATTTAGTCGATATTTACTCATATTTTCGGTGATTTATTATCTATAGATTATTAAATTAGTATATCGCGAAAAAAGTGTGCCGAGAGAGATTCGCTTCGCTCGTAGAAGGTCGGGTTGGCTCGCTTCGCTCGCCGGTCGTACGAAGACGGCGAAGACGGAGACGATTAAGCCAAATCATATATATAAGATTAAATAATTATATATTTTATTATTTATTATATAGTAATTGTAGAGGATGTTATCACTAATTTAATTATATTTAATAACACTAACCATACTTTTCCTGTAAATTCATAATTTTTTTTATATGGATTACTTTTCAGCCAGATTTCTGATAAATAGAATATATGTTTTTTTTTAATAATAAAGATAAATATATAAAAATTATTAAAATATGTATAAGTATATATTATAATAAGAAAATAATCTAAAAAATTATACATCTTAATCTCAATATCAATTATCAAACTAAAAATAAACATATACAATAAAACTTATGAAATTTAAATAAATGAATTTTAATAAATACATTTGAAAAAATATTCACTATATTAATGCTCTACATTTATGAATTTAATGACATTTAATATATAAATGTTGTTGTTATAGTAGCATTTATATTAGTTTAGACTTATGAATTATGCAATATATAAATAAATTGCGCCCATTGTATTGATTTCGAAATTATTTTTAGTGTATTTATAAATTATAAAGTATAAATTACATACAATATGTGTGTATCTAAACATAATTAATCTCTTCTATTAATTGTATTGAAATTATCATAAATGAAATTATAATAAAAATATCGATTAAACATTGCTCAGTAATTATGTAATATTTACAACATTTTATAATATAACAGTTTATATATATTTTTCTTTTTCATAGATTATAAATTCATATTATAGTATAATTTTAATAAAACATGATATAAAAATACGTTATCACTGGTTAAGTAATTATTTAAAAGGATATCAAATTTCAAAATATTTATATTTTTATTATTTATTCTAAAATTTTAAATTTTATTTTCTCAGTTTATCGTTGAGTGATTTATTTTAAATGTGTAAGAATTACTTTTTATACTAAAATCCTCAGTTAGTTTAACTAATTTAGTTATAACTAGTGATCTGAAATTTAAAATATTTTAAATCGAGTTGATCGGTGTCGGAGATATTTCAACCAATTTCAAGTCCGATAGAGTCGATTAAAGTGGGTGATTTTTTAATTAATTATAAGTAAAATCATAATTCTGATATTATGAGTCAATTATATTAAATAAAATTTAATAAATATTATACTAATCACCGATCTACTTTATAATTTATCTTCTAGTATAATATTAATATAACTTATTAGTATAATGTTAGGTTTTTATTATAACTTATAGATTAGGACTTATAAGTATAATATATCTGATTATTAAATGAAATATGAAATATATATATATATTTTTATATATAATATTGATTATGCTAAAAACTATCCTATCCTATACAATATATATGTACATTATTTGATACTTATATATCAATTATAATAATACAAAATATCCAATAAGTGATTCAGTAAATCAAACTAATATCAATATAAAATGTATTCATACACTTCTATATACATATAATATATATATATATATATATATATATATATATATATATATATATATATATATATATATATATAAACATATGAACATAAAGTATATATTATATAATTAAATAGTAATTATAATAATATTATTAATATATCGATTATTAATATCTATTCATTTCAAGTTCGAATCCAATCGGAGGCATATGCATATGCTGTATAACGTTCAAAACAGACTTTAAATAACGTTCAATATGGTATTGCAATAACGTTCAAAATAATTTTTAAATAACGTACAAAGCCAGCATATTGTAATAACGTAAAAAATTCATTTGAAATAAAAAAAGTCATTTGTACGTTATAATGTACACTGAGGGGGACAAGCTTTGTACGTTATTAGAGATCATTTTGTACTTTATTTTTTAACAGTGTATATTAACTTTATAACTTTATATATATAGAAATAATTATGTTCTGATAATAATGACTATACCTATGACTATAAATAGGCTTCCAAATTTTAATTTTATATACAATATTAATATTATATGTTTAATAATAAGTTCAATTCAAAAATATTTTATTAAATCAATTATTAAATCTTATAATATTTTATATAATATCTTATAATTTATCTATAAAATACAAATTTAGTTAATTAACTACTAGCATTATTATCAGATTTAGGAATATTTTATATATCTTCAGTAAATATTATTTCATTTATAGGCATAATATAACAAATATAAATAATTAAAAAAATACATAAAAATACAATAAATATAGGTTCTTTAATTTATCTGATTTAATTTACCCATTGTCCTAAATTAAGTTTAGTATAAGAAATTCTTATTAAGAATTATTATATATTGTATTATTAAGAGACAGGTTAATCTATTATTTATTAATCGAATACATATAAAATATAGTTTCAGTTAATTATTTATTTATAAAAATAATTGAATAATTTAAATAAACTTTGAAGTAGTATTTTACCACAATAATCTCATTGATTTTAAAATACTTTGTTTCACTTTTCAAAACTATATCACAATATATAGAGAAATACTCACGATATGGTATACTATAGTATACCATATGGTGAATATTTCTTACTTAGGTTATATAATAAATTGACTTATTACTAGATATTATTAAATATTATAATATACTTAAATATCAAATTTAATATATATATATGTTGTACGAGCACTTTTATCAATGTGTCGTCTCGTTATGTTTACACAAATGATCCACAAGTGTATTTATATTACTCAACTTTATTTCAATTAGATCAACCTGATATAGGGAATAACATATAGTAATAATAATCATAATAATAATAATAACCGTATATCTGGGTTCGACGAATCTCGTATAATATGATATCAAGAATAAACGTACACTAGTAATGTCTGATGTGTAACTGATGCAGGCGAATTATAACAGAATACGTTTAATGATTTCGGTTACACATCAGTGCGTTTCTCTAACAAAGCATAGTGGCCGTGCATATAACCCGAGTACATTAGTGTGTTTCTCGAACACAATATAGTGGTCGTGTACATAACGAATGCATGATTATGGTTTTAATTGCAATATACGTGTGTCTATAGACACCTATAGGTTTATATTATCATGAATCACTCTATAACATATATATATATATATATATTATCTACATAAACTCTCTATATCAACATACACCATATAATAAGTGGTTTTGCATCCATACTTATTTTATATAATATTCTAAATAATAACAATTTATAGGAAAACATAATACGTAATATGTAATAATTTTAATTTAATTAATATATAATTTATAACATAGGAATTCAGAATTTGGTATTAACCCAGATAGATATTGAAGCAAAAGCTTATGATCACCCGTTGAAAATAAAATCACGATAATAGATTATAACATCCATGAAAAAGTAGTAAACTATTCTAAAAAAGGTCAGAATTTGATAATATGAAGCAACTGCAGGTATGAATACACATACTAAAACATGCAAACATTGACAGCACCATGCAAACTACAAAAATTAGAGTATAACATAAACATTTTCCAATTCATTCATCGATTAATCGTTGTTAATTAACAACAATACTATAGTTGTTCACATCATCAAAGCAAGTACATAAACATACATTTAATAATCAAATTTCATCATTATATAGTCATAAAATAGTGATGATAAAAGATAAAATATGGAAATAATATTGAATTAAAATAATTATTAGATAGAAAAATAAAGAAATAGACAAAAAAAATGCATAATAGAAAATGTATAATAGAATAAATAAAGAAAATTTTTAAATATAAAATAAGTGAGAATTATATAAATTCATGTATCAAAGTATACAATTTAATAGTCATGAGTAGAAAAAGTAGAAAAAGTATAAAAAAATAATAAAAGTTTAAAAAATTTGTTGACATCATTTAAAAAAATATTTATCGATTTTTTAATTATAAATACATAATATATAAATTCCATAATATTTGCTTATACTTGAAATTAAGTAAGATTTTCAGTCTGTTCTAATTTTTTTCCTGATAAATTCCTAACAATTTATGAATATTGTTTATAAGTATATTTTTCTGGCTTTAAAAATAACAACTATATATATATATATATATTGTATGTACGTTTATGCATTTATAAATATAATGTACAATTATTTAAAAAATAATTTTAAATAATATAAACATTACTTTACATTATAAAATAGATTTACACAGACATAATGTTTGACTTAAATACATTGTGTATATATTTAGGTGTTTATATGTGACTATATTTAAATTAGTATTTCTTAAATAATTATACATCTATTATTTTATAATTGACATTACTTTAGGCATATTTTTATAATTTAAACTTTCCACATTTAACCATACCCTATTATATGTAATGGTATTTAAATTAAATAATGTAATATATTATTGATTTTAAATAAAATATTTTTATTTATTAGTCATTTGTAAATGTATAGTAAAGATTAAACTATATTGTCAAGCAGCATTAAAAAACATTCTATTATATACAATGTTGGGTAAATATTAAATCTAATCTATAGATTAGTGTATACACTTGTATATTATAATAGCTTCCTATGCACTATATAAGTAGAAATTGTACTTGAACTTTATATAACATTTATGTATATTTTACAATTGCAATGCTTACACTTTAAATCAAACAGTATTGGTAAGCGCACCATGTAATGTTGCACTGCCTAAAACTGATTATATAGAATGCCATTAAATTCGTACCGAAAAAGGACAATTATACTTAAACATAGTGTATTATTTGACTTATTTCATACGTATTGTTATGAAATTAATGGTACACATTATATACTTATATATATATATTTTTTATCTGCATCATTTTTTGCGACTATTATATTCTCTTATATATATGAGGTATTACTATTAGCCGATATGGTGTAAATTTACTCTAGCAAATAAAAATATCAGTATTATTATAATACAATATATATTACTTTTATATATTTTCAACCCAATATATATATATATATATATGTTATGTAGTGATTATTAGTGTATATGTGTGTGCGAATGAATTATCTTTAGATCAGCGCGCGGTAATGAATAAGCGGTATAAGTGTGGGTATGAATTGTATATAGGTAACATATTATATATCGTGCGGCGCGGAGTATTCGGCGAGTTATTATAGGTTATATAATGCCGATAAGGTGGCAACCTACAGCGCCATAAAGGATCGAACACCATTCAGCAAGAAACTACAAGAGACTACCCAATCTAATTGTATAGAAACGCCCCTAAAATATCGTGGGCGTGTCGAGCCGAAACTAATCTTGGCTTTTACCGTTTGGTCGTGATGCGTACACGTCGATAACATTGACTTTTAATAAAGGAATTAAACTTTGACTTATTTAAAATAATTTTAGTGATGGAGTAGTTTATACGTAATAGAGTCAACACTACATATATATATATATTTAATATAGGGTAGGTATTGGTAGTATTGTTGTGATTTATTTATAACTAACCAAGGGGGTACATATTACATATATATATATATATAGATCTGCAATTTAATAGGATAAATGACTTTCAATTTGGTAATAGAATTCTATACTACAGCTATATTTTTTATGACTAGATTACTTATGATGGATTCCAATTATCTAATGAAAATTGATCGCGTGTTAATTTTACTACTGTTAATAACTATTATATTCTCTTAAATCTTACATTTTTTTTGATTTTGCTTTCTAACTATTATATTTCCATATTTACAACTAGTACAAATAAG
This sequence comes from Osedax fenrisi, assembly GCA_964019155.1. Classification (NCBI taxonomy): domain Eukaryota; kingdom Metazoa; phylum Annelida; class Polychaeta; order Sabellida; family Siboglinidae; genus Osedax; species Osedax fenrisi. The sequence goes on from OZ025243.1 coordinate 52,968,969, forward strand.
TATGTCTACTCTTTAAAAAAAACACCTTATAAAATTAACAGGTGTTATATAACATATATTATATGCAATTATGGTGTCAGTATTATGAACATGTGTTGCTTAGGAAATCACTAATAACTTTGCTAAAAATTATGAAAAATATAACATATTTTTTTCACATTGTAAAATATAATTAGTATAACATGACATTCAATTTGGTAATTATATTCTATAATACAGATTTTCACATTATGACTAGATTACTTATGATGGATACCAGCGATCTCATTCAAATTGATCCCGTACTCACTGTTAACTTTATTAAGGGGACGCGATATAATGGTTTGGTTTACATGTAAAAGATACGAAAAAATTTTATTTTTAGAAATCTATTAACTCAAAAATATTCACTTTTTTTTTTTTTGTTTAATCTATTAATAATATTCCATATTTTTATAATATATGTTGACATTTATAGATGTTTACACATCTTTGTTACACGTTTCTAAAAAAAATAATTGATATATCTGATAAAAAATTTAATTTTACAACTAAATTGCTAATTAAAATTTTTTAAATAAATATTTTTTAATTTTTATAAATATCTTTAATCTTAGAGGTTTTATCTAGTTATATTGAAAAAATTAAGAAAAAATATTCAATTGTACAAAAGTTAATACTAGTTATGTCAGCATGATTGGTCACAAATAATTATTCTGAGTAAATCAAGTTTCAAATATAATATATGAATATAAACAATATGAATATACAGGTACAAATAATATAATATAAACAAAATGAATAATATAATGAACATAATTTAAACACCACATAAAAGATTATATGTGAAGTATTATAATTTTACATTAATAAAAAAACCATTGCATTGCTTCCCCTTAATCAATATTTTATTAGTATTATATTTGTTTGAAAAAGAAAACCTTGATAAATATAATCCCAATATTTTAAATTAATTTATTGAAATTAACTAAAATCTATAATTAACATGAGATCATACTAAATTTAAATTATGCATCGCATAATTTATATATAATTTATATATAATTTATTTATTTCTAAAAAAATGTATAAAAAAATAAGATTGTTTATATATTTTACTAGAAACCTAGAATTTCTAATACTCTAACTAATTATATACATAAGCTATAAAATTATATTAATAAATGTATTTATATTTTTTAAATTAGATACATATTCATATATATATAATTTTATATTATATAATACATATTTTTAATATTTGGTCAGTTTTTTTTATTTGATTTAAAATATATATATATACATATGATATACATATATTAAAATAATTACTTAAGACCAGGCGTTCACGTTTACGTTCACTGCGTTACATGTAAAATATAGGGAATTAAGATGTATTTAAAATGTTACCATATGATAATACTACTATATAATAATAAGAATGAAAACAAGAATATTTACCATAATGTATTTCTAAATATTTAATGAAAATAATTATAATTAAATATTACATTTTAAATCAACTTATTTATTAAATGTATATCTATGAAAACTAATATATTAATATATATATACACAATATATTCCTATAATTAAATACACTATAGTACCTTTATATAATCTAAACGAATAATAAAATGTACGAATTAATTAAGTTATATCATTGATTTAATAATGATATATAAACTTATTAATGGTTTGATGCGACTTGTCAATTTGGTGTTGCTAACAATAGGTGGGTCGTGTGTCTGCATCGAGGACACGATAGTTGACCTATATATAGATATAATTAATACGAAGAATAAATGGTACAAATAGTAAAAACACGACTACTACGCCCGCCCTCCCCCACTCCCACCCGCCCTTAAAGGATTTTTGGGCCGAGCTGCATTTCACCATTCATCGAATTATGATTAATATTGCGTTATTTATTTATATCCTATATCGTAATCGTAATTGTAGCGTCATTTATTAAAACACGACCATCATCAATCATATAAATCAAAACTACTATATTACTCGTGGCCATTCTAAAAGACTATTAATAGAAAAGGCATGAATTGACTTGCGGAGAAATCTATTGAAAAATAGAGTAGCCTCTGTATGGAATAATCTGGATTAAAATATAGTTAATGCAAAATTGTTGACTGTATTCAAATCAAAAATTAAAAATATTAATAAGTAATATAACTTCTAAACACGTAAAATACATATTTTGTATTTAATCTTTATGTTATAATGTTTATTTTATGCTATATTTATTTATTATTTCCCGGTCCATATAATTCGTATTATTATTATTTACAATGTAATACATTATTTATGTTTTATTTTTATTTACATTTTTTGATCGATTTACTATACAATCTATTATCACACATATTTTTTTATTAATTACAGCAAAATTTGTTTATTAAGCAATTTTTTTTATTAATTAATTTTGCACATAACACGCAATATGCCAATTTCGTGTATATATAGATAGGAAAAACATAGGGCCACTACAAAAAATAGAACTGATATTCTATTCATTCAATTGACCTAATTTTGTTGTATTGTATTCATAACATATACATGCATATGAAAATAGAAAGTTATTTTTAATATTATTATTTATTATATAATATATATCTAAATTAATAATTAGCAATAATAAATTATGGTATTTCTATAGAAATTATAATTTTATACAATTACTACTATACATATTATTAATTATCTCTATTTTACTATTCACATAATTAAATTCTATATAAAGCAAACAAAATTAATATTATAATTATAATAGTTTTTATGTTCTATGTTTGAATGCACATACCTAGTGCGAAATAATTATTCTGAGAAAACAGTGTTTGAAGTTTAACAGCATAAAAATGTAATATTGAATAGTATATAATAGCAATATATCTTATTGTCAAAAAACACATGTATGCAATTTTTAGACTGAATTCATATCTAATTTTTTTACAAATAATAATAAACACTAAAATATGTATTATTATGGAATAAAAAAAATATGAAAAAAAATAAATTAGCATCACTTCAAATGGGATCCCCTTGATGTATTATACTTTTTATTCGTAATAAATTAAATTTGAAAAATTGAATTGAATTAAAATTATTATCTATGTTTAATAATATATCCGGATGATTAATTAAAAAACTACCTAATTAATAAATTCGTCACTAATAATCAAATTTGATATTTGTCGGACAAATCTATTAATATTTTATTATTTCTATGAATTCCACATTTGTGTGCTTCCTTACCAAGGCTGATAAGGGTGGTAGTTATTTTAAAAAGGCAGGCCTCATATATAATATATTGAATAATATATATAAGTTGACATTCATAGGGGAAGAGCGGTTTATCTTATTATTATCCCATTATAACATATCGATGGATTATATTATTATACATATATAATATATTGGTTCTACTTGAAATTAAACGGGCATTCTAAAACTATATCGATATCATGGGTACGTAACATATTCGAATTAAAATAAAATAATTTCTAATAGTCCAAATTAAAATTTAATAAAAAATAAAATTTATTAACAAATAATATTAGAATAATTAATTTTATATTTTAATAAAATATATTTAATGAGTTATTAATTATTCTAATATTATTTGTTAATAAATTTTATTTTTTATTAAATTATAATTTGTACTATTAGAAATTATTTTATAATTCGAATATGTTACGTACACATGATATCGATATAGTTTTAGAATGCCCATTTAAATTCAAGTAGAACCAATATATTATTAGTTATTTAAAAGTTAACTTAATAACGTACCATTATGATATGTCATATAATAATTATATAATCATATAATATGATAATCATATAATAATTATAATAATTCAATTTGTAATTGATGATAAATTGTAAACAGGCACACATATTCAAAACATAATATAATTTATCATAATATGATTAAAATATACTAGTCTTATTTAACAACGCCCGCCGTGGGTCACATTTCAATCATATTCTATCATTGTATATATACTATTCGGCTGAGTAGTTGTGAGACATGCACCTTTAATTGTATGGTTATATGCAGTATACCTTATACTGTGAGTTATAGAAACGGCGCCTATAGGTATATATTGAATATATTTGGTCACAAGTCAAGAATATTTTATAGTGATTAATATACTGTATTAATTAATCTCTATGATAATATTATATTACTAACTACCATAGGTAAATATTTAATATAAAATATATTATATATAAATATCATATTTAATATGTTAAATAAATATATATTAAAATTCAGAATTAGGTATAAACCCATATATATATATATTGAAGCAACAGCTTATGATCAAAATATATATATATTTATATATATATATATATATATATATATATCATAATAATCATGTAAAATAAATATCTGATAAAAAAGTATTACTATATACACCAGATAATATCGTATACTAATTTATATATTTATGAATATAATTATATATATACATATATAAAAATATATATATATAAATTAATTTCATCAAAAAATATACATTTTTAAATAAGTATTATAAATAAATTAAAATATTCATAACTCCTATCTACACCATGTAACATTTACACCAAATTTGTTTTTGATCATAATTTGTAGCATGATATTTTGATTAATTAAATTAAAATTTTATATATATTTATTTTATCTATTATATTATACCTATATATATATATATATATATATATATATATAGATATTATATTTTGAAGGTATTGTTATTTATTAAATAATTTTATAATGCATTATCATTATAATTAAACGTACACTGTACGTTTAATTATTACGTCATACAGTATACATTATGGTTTTCTTTATAATATATTTTATATACGTGTAATAAATAAACTTTATTATAAATTAATAATAATATAAAATAAAACCATACATAGTTATTTTAGTGTTATATTCGATGTATATTCCAATATAATGGAAATTATTAATTTTAAGATTATCAGATTATCATGATACATTCCGTAATAATCAAATGTTATCTATTAAATATTATTAATATATATGTTATTCTATAGTACATTATTTATTTAATTATTAATAATATAAATACACATATATAATTAATAATCATAGTGCATAACATTATTTTAATATATATAATATACAATATAATTTTTAAATTCAAAAATATTTGATATTCAATCCTCAATGGCGGCTTGTTTACAAATTTCACCACGTGATATAGAAAATAGCATTACACCGATTTGCATATGTTTATATCGGAGTTGCAGGGCTTGGGTATGAATGTGATGATAACAATTATAATAATATGTATACTATATAATAACTTTCTAATATATTATAATTTTAATTTCTTATTTTAACTTTATCACATCTGTTCAGTTGCTTTATTTTAACCGTTAACTTTATTATAATAGTACGAACACTATATTTTAACTTTATTACATCTGTTCGGTTGCTTTATTTTAACCTTTAACTTTATTACAATAGTACGAACACTATATTTTAACTTTATTACATCTGTTCGGTTGCTTTATTTTAACCTTTAACTTTATTATAATAGTACGAACACTCTATTACTCTTTTAAGATAATAATTTTCATTAAGATTTCACAATATTATAATAATACGATAACTATATTTTAATCATCTAAGGTATCTAAAAAATAATACTAACTATCATCTAAGATTTTGATTTTGAAAATACTGTAGTTTTAAAATAAATAATTATATTAGTCAATTTGCTAAAATATTATTACATACATTATGTAAAATTATGTGACCTCATAAATAAATTAAAAGTTACTGATTGTCATTAGGAATTTATAATAGTTTAAACCCACTCTTAAAACATACACACCCATATATATATATTTATATATATAAATATTTTAATAAAATTTATATTATAATGTAATTTATTTTATAAATCATTGATCATCACGGAACCATTTTAAATAATATTGGGGCTTTAGATTGTAGGATGTATTTATATATGTTTATTTCCTTACTCTTGGTGTAAAATAGTGTTAATATTTATAAATATTATATTGGAATAAATCTGTTAAAATAAATTAAAATAATTTTTTTAAAAATAGGTAAAATGTAACCAATTATCAAAGAGAAATACATTATTGACTCATCAGAATAGTGGAAATAATTTAAAATAGTAAAATAAAACTTTTATTAAAGTCTATATTATTGCATTTTAACGATATATTATATCATTATTTAATCATGATAATTATAATTGCTATTTATTAATTATATATAAATGTATATTAATATAAAAAAGACGTATAAAAGAAGTAATAAATGAAGAAAAAAAATTGGCCTCTTTGTTTTAAAATTAATATTTTTTTTATTCAGTGTTCGGGCCTGAGGTTATAGGTGGTATTGATATAATTGGTAATATTTCATAAATACACCTATATATATATAAATATATGAATAACTATGTGCATGTGTATGTGTGTATGTCTGCTTGTGTATTTGTGTGTTTGTATGTATGTGTGTGATTGTATGTGAATGTGTATGTATGTATATATATATATATATATATATATATATATATATATATATATATATATATATACATGTGTGTGTGTGTGTATGTGTGTGTGTATATTCATATACTATTGTATTAATCTTTACAATATAAAATATACATCTTATATATCACAATTGTGGCAGGTAGAACTATAATAATAACACATTGAATCATGTCAGTGAAAGCTTTGTCTAATTATAATATCTTGGTGACCTAGATATATCTACTCTACAATTCAACATACATACAATGTATGTAACATACATATATAATTGGTAATATTTCATAAATACACCTATATATATATATATAAATATGTGAATAACTATGTGTGTGTATCATACACACTGTGTATGTGTTTGTATACATGTATGTATACACTGTATAATATACTTTATAATACAGTAATCATATATATATATGTATGTGTTTGTTCAATTGTGTGTGTGTGTATATATATGTTGAACTTAAATAATGACTCATCATATAAGTTCAACACCTGAATCCGCGAGCTTAATTCAGTGACCAATCAGGCTACGCCGCCCGCCACACGCGGCGTTGGTTACTGAATAATAAATATCAAGGGTGCCTTGGTTCCCCAAATTGTAGCTAGTTATAGTGCCATGGTAGATTTGTAGATATCTGAACAATATATCAATATATATATATATATGTATATCATATGGGTGTAGGTAAATATATTATACTATCATAGTAACTTAGTTAACTAAGTAACTATGATTACATAATAATCAAGATATTATTATTATAATTATTAAATAATAATTTATTATAATGATTATTATAATAATTTAATCATTTTTATTTATTATAATATTATAATATAATATATTATAATAATGATTATTATAATCATTATATATAAATATCGTATTTTTAAATATTATGGATAATTAAAATTATATTTAAAATGTATATTGATAATATAACTTATTTAATATAAATATTAACATAATATAAATGATATTACTTATGTACTAACAGTTTTAAAACTGAAATTTAATATAACAAAACAAATATCATTTGAAGTGATTGACAGAAATATAGGGAAAATTTAACATTTACTCTATTATCATTGCATACAATATTACAAAGATTTTCCGAAGGAAAATTACTTTGGAAAATCTTTGAATATTATGATCCAACGATTATTATATTTAATAATATCAATTGTTACAATCCTAGATTTAGAGCATAGATTTATAGTTTACAGTGTAAACTACAGTATAAACTATAAATCTATGATTTAGAGTAACACTAGTACTCTAAATATATGGTTACAATCAAATTGACTTTGAAGTAACTTCATTCTCTATGCATGGTATACTACAAATATATAAATAGTGATCATTTTAATTTTCGTAAATGAGAATATGACAATTTATATTTAATAATAAAAATTGTATAGGAATATATTATATAATATACAAAATATCAAAATATACAATATCATAAACATCTAAGGGGTAAAGTCAGTATAAATGTATAACGTATTAGTACACTATATAACCATGATTATTTATATATATATAGTTTATTGACTACAAAAATACTGTGTGGTTATAGACAAGACCTCCTATAACCTCGAGGTTATAGGAGGTCTTGTTATAGGCGTCGTTAGATAATAAAAAACAAAAACAAAAATAAATAGAAAACGAATAATAAAATAAAATAGAACGAATTACAATGACTTAAAATGTACATAAAGTTTACGTTTAAACAATGAAATTGATGTAAAAACGAATATCATAAGGAAGAGCTCTTCCTATTCTAGAATTCCAGCTTTTCGGAGCAATAACCGTGAAAGCTGATTCAAAGAATGCCAACGATGTAGATTGTTGCACGAATGTCATGAAGTAACACTTCCGACTGGATCTGTTCGAACACTGAATAGTAATGGATTGATCTAAATATTCAGGAAATCTACGGTGTATATATATATACACAGCCTGTGTAACACAAGCTATATAGCTTGTAGGTTTTAACATTTAAACCACAAAGTAACATTTAAGCAACATTCAACCCACAGTAGTGGTTCATATGTTACTTAAATGTTGCTTTGTGGTTTAAATGTTACTCTGATGTTACTTAGATAATAAGCAACATTTGAACCACAAAGTAACATTTAAGTAACATATGAACCACTACTGTGGGTTGAATGTTGCTTTGTGGTTCATATGTTATAACAGAGTATACTCTAAAACGAGTAACATTTATACCACATTGTTTACAAAATGTTGCTTTGTGTGGCATAGAATGTTACTCAAATGTGGCTCAGATGTTACTCTTTTTGTTTGCTGGGATAGCCTTATGTGTAATACACAATATTGATTATATAACCTATATATACAAATATATATAAACTTAAGCCAGCCTAATGATCTCATTAAATCAGATATAGAAACAATTGAAGCAAAGTTTAGTTTATATAATACACGTATAACACGACGTTGAATACGCTCACGTTTATACATAAGGTTGACAGGTAAATTACATAATAATGAACAGCAATATATAAGTCTGCTGAAAACTAGCGAGTGAATTAAACATTTCGTCATGGCGAAGGTAAGCTTATAACGAGATTTTCTAATATTATATAGAAAATAGTTGGCAGTGCAAATCATGTTATTAATATGTGAAGATTAGTCTATAGACTTACCTATAGGTGAGTGGTTAGAGTGAAACCAAGAGTAGTTATTGATTCAGAAGTTGGTAGGTTATAGTATAAGACGTTTGCAATACCTCTTATAACCCCAGGCCCTAACACTGAATAAAAACAATATTAATTTTAAAACAAAGAAGCCAGTTTTTGTCTTCATTTATTACTTTTTTTATATTAATATTTATATTAATATATTAAATAAATATACATTTATATATAATTAATAAATATCAATTATCATTATCATGATTAAATAATGATATAATATATCGTTAAAATGTAATATAGACTTTAATAAGAGGTTTATTTTATTTTTTTAACTTATTTCTACTATTCTAATTGGTCAATAATATATTTATCTATGATATTTGGTTACATTTGACCTATTTTTAAATTTATTTTAACAGATTTATTCCAATACAATATGTATAGATATTAACGCTATTTTGCACCTATAGTAAAGAAATAAACATATAGAAATGCATCCTACAATATAACGCCCCAACATTATTTCAAATGGTGCAGTGATGGTCAATGATTTGTAAACAAAAATTACGTTATAATAGTTAATTTACTATTATTTTCTAATTTATTTTCTAATAAACTGCAAATTTAGTTCTCTTTAAATGCATTAGCTCTGAATTTATTTCAAATATAATTATATTTTATTTTTAAATATCTACCCTTACATTGATTTTGCTACCCAGCAAACAGGAATAGCACCCTTAAAGCACCAATAAAGCATTATGCATGATTAAAACACCCTTAGGACACCTATAAAGCATTTACATTGTATTAAAGCACCTATAAAACATTATTATGGCATTCATATTTAAGCATGTTTAAGCATTTATATTAAAACACCCTTAGGACACCTATAAAGCATTTACCTTGTATTAAAGCACCTATAAAACATTATTATGGCATTCATATTTAAGCATATTTCAGCATGTTTAAGCATTTATATTTAAAGCATTTAAGGCACCTGTAAAGCATTTACCTTGTATTAAAGCACCTATAAAACATTATTATGGCATTCATATTTAAGCATATTTCAGCATGTTTAAGCATTTATATTTAAAGCATTTAAGGCACCTGTAAAGCATTTACCCTGTTTTAAAGCACCTATAAAACATTATTATGGCATTCATATTTAAGCATATTTCAGCATGTTTAAGCATTTATATTTAAAGCATTTAAGGCACCTGTAAAGCATTTACTTTGTATTAAAGCACCTATAAAACATTATTATGGCATTCATATTTAAGCATATTTCAGCATGTTTAAGCATTTATATTTAAAGCATTTAAGGCACCTGTAAAGCATTTACCTTGTATTAAAGCACCTATAAAACATTATTATGGCATTCATATTTAAGCATATTTCAGCATGTTTAAGCATTTATATTTAAAGCATTTAAGGCACCTGTAAAGCATTTACTTTGTATTAAAGCACCTATAAAACATTATTATGGCATTCATATTTAAGCATATTTCAGCATGTTTAAGCATTTATATTTAAAGCATTTAAGGCACCTGTAAAGCATTTACCTTGTATTAAAGCACCTATAAAACATTATTATGGCATTCATATTTAAGCATATTTCAGCATGTTTAAGCATTTATATTTAAAGCATTTAAGGCACCTGTTAAGAATTTACCTTGTATTAAAGCACCTATAAAACATTATTATGGCATTCATATTTAAGCATATTTCAGCATGTTTAAGCATTTATATTTAAAGCATTTAAGGCACCTGTAAAGCATTTACCCTGTATTAAAGCACCTATAAAACATTATTATGGCATTTATATTTAAGCATATTTCAGCATATTTTAGCATTTATATTTAAAGCATTTAAGGCACCTGTAAAGCATTTACCTTGTATTAAAGCACCTATAAAACATTATTATGGCATTCATATTTAAGCATATTTCAGCATGTTTAAGCATTTATATTTAAGCATTTAAGGCACCTGTAAAGCATTTACCTTGTATTAAAGCACCTATAAAACATTATTATGGCATTCATATTTAAGCATATTTCAGCATGTTTAAACATTTATATTTAAGCATTTAAGGCACCTGTAAAGCATTTACCTTGTATTAAAGCACCTATAAAACATTATTATGGCATTCATATTTAAGCATATTTCAGCATGTTTAAGCATTTATATTTAAAGCATTTAAGGCTGCTGTAAAGCATCAAAGATTTTGCGAAGCATTCCTTCGGAAAATCTTTGAAAGCATTTACATTGTATTAAAGCACCTTTAAAACATTATTATGGCATTCATATTTAAGCATATTTAAGCATTTATATTAAAACACCCTACATTTTTGAATGTTGTACCAAGTTAAGTCGAAAAAAATATCATGACGCTTTTTAAAATATTTGTTGGATATTTTTATTGACATTTTTGAAAAAAACAATATTTTTTTGAAATATTTTTATATTTTTTTTTAAATATTTTTCGACATATTTTTAAAATATATTTTGTATTTTTTTAAATATTTTGTTTTATTTTTCAAATAATTTTTGAAATATTAAAAAAATAATAATGCAGAATAAATAATAGCTATAATTAATACACAATAGATAGACAAACAATCAAAAACCGAGCAACGCCGGGTCGGGTACGGCTAGTATACATATATAAACTATAAATATATGGATATATTGCAAATATATATAACAAAATATGTGTTTTTCACCATCGATTTATAGTTTACAATATAAAATATAAATCTATGCATTTAATAATTCTGTATTATACTGTATTCTGTAATATACAAAGCTTATAATCTTTGTTAATATTTATCAACAACCAATATAATTAAAAATTAATTTGAAATCTAAATTTTCATATATCATATAATTCAATTTCTAAGACATTAAAGTACAACAAAATAGTAAGTAGACATATTATTATATTATATAATAATATAATTGTATATATATATATATATACTGTTGTAACTATATTTAAAATATCCGATATTTAATATTAATAATATCATATTATTATAATTATTATTATAATATCGTTATTATAAAAGGGGTTTAACTTCAACTTTAAAGTTTAACTCTAATATTTAAATCCAACATTTAAAATAAAATTAATGCTTAATTGTAAAAGGGGTTTCACACCAACTCGAATGCAATTACGAACTCCAATAATTAGATGTAAAACCAATTTTAGTAGATTTCAATAATTATTATTAAATATAGTTAAACTTTAAGTTAAAGTTACTTTAACCTCTAATAAATATCGTAGACACAGACTAGAGGCGCCAAAAATCTATGACTAATAGTTTATTCGATATCTGAGCGCGCGCTTTCGGAGTTGAGACGCCCGCCTCTATATATGGGCGTGTCATAGCTTAGCTATGCGTATTTGTTAAACCAACGTGTACACATAATACTGATATATATATATATATATATGAACATACCAGATTTGGTTGACATTTCTTGCATAATATTAATCATTTGGTAGACATGATTATTTGGAGGACAATTTCGTGTCCACCAAATAGTTTAGGGCAATAATGTATCACTTTTGGTATAAATTTGACTTATAATAAAATTATATAATTAATATATAGGAAATAAAGTTGTATATTATTTATTAATAATTTAAAAATCAATAGAATGGGTAAGTTTAAATAATGATTGAATTTTCACTCTATATATATTGGATCCATAAAAATAACTGTTTAGTAGACACACCATTTTCAATGAAATACGTAGTATTGTTGGATATATGTCTATAGGGAATTGATGGATTTAGACTTTATATTACATATGGATCATATATATAAAATAAAAAAATAAAATATTATATTAATAAAAAATATACATTTTAATTAATTTATTATTTATTTTTATTATATTTTGAAATAATAAATGGAATGATTCATAAATACTAAGGTAATACAAGTATTTTTATTAATTTAAAATTTAATATTTAAAATTTAATAATCTTAAAATATATATTAAGATTATTATTAAATATATACTTAACATTTTAATAGAATAATGTTTAATTTTGTATTCAATATATAATTATATATATCCATAATCATGTGTATTAAAATATAAATATTTATAAATACTAAGGTAATACAAGTATTTTTATCAATTTAATATTTAAAATTTAATAATTTTAAAATATATATTAAGATTGTTAAATATATACTTACTATTTAAATATATAGAATAATTTGTAATTGTGAATTAAATATATAATTATATACATTCATAATCATGTGTATTAAGTAATTTATTAAGTAATTTATCGTGTAAGAAAAAAAATGTAAGATTTTAAATTTTACCAGGTAACATTTTTAAATATTCTATTAATAATTAATTTAATTGAATTGGGTTTTACCAATAGTAGTTTCTAATAGTACACATACTATTAGTTGTTATTGTAAACTTTATATGGATAGTTATATTCAATATACTAATTAAATATAACATTGCATAATAGGATTATTATAATTATTATTATAATCATTATTATATTATAATCATTATAGTCAAAATATAGTTTAAAAATAATCAACACACTAAAAGCCCACATACTTCATTATACGAATTAGTAATTACATAAATATATAGTATTCATGTCATTATATAATTAATATAATATTATAAGAATACTCGTGTAATTTAAATAATTCGAATAAACATGTTACGGACATAGACTCTATCAGTGATATAGTCTATCATATAGTCTGATACGTTAATATCAAAGAAGGCCGCCGATTATTATTATTATATTGTTAGAGTTCAATTTTTATTTTGGGGTTGTTTAATTTATTTGGTTTTGTTTTATTTTTCTGTATTTTTTAGCTGCATTATAATGAACTCTGACATTATTATAATAACAATCGGCGGCCTGCTTTAAGATAATTCCTATAATAGACTATATCATAGAGTATTAAAAAAATCACGATATTTAACCTAGTACCAGGTATATTATATAATATATATTATATTATAAATTATAATTTATGATATATAATAACTTATTAAATAAGATATACAAAATTGTCATACTTTTTTTTAATTTGTATACAACCTTATATTTATTTACATTTTTAATATAATTACTACTATATACTTCCACTATATATATATTATATACATGGGAATACGGACGTTAGGCAAACATTAAATAACTATAAATATCAAATGTCACAAATGTGGCCAAGGTGTATGTCAATCTAATTCATTATACGCTCTAAGAGCGTATAATGTACCACTAAAACTGAAAATAAAATCTTTATGAGAAACATGTATATATGGAATAATTCCTTTTGAAAAATATATTTATAAACCATTCGTATTAATATATATATATGATATTTACACATACGAGTAACATCCTATTTGCGTATTGATATTTGTGGGTTGTTTGATTTATTTTGTTTAGTTTTATTCTTCCGTTTTTTTAACAAGCACGCCTTGTGCTGTTATAATATATAATATAAATAATAGCGCCACGTAATGTTGCCATTTAATTTTTACCTACCATCCGTATCATCCTATATATATATTAACCTTTATATGTAATAACATATATATTAACAACATTTTTAGATTATTATATTATTGAATGTATTAAATATTAACAGGTAATGCCTTGTACTTATTGTTATATATTGTATTTATTTATATGCGACGATATTGTACATCTACGTGATATCAGCGAATATAAGCATAGTGCCTGGTATCATAATGCACGTACATTCCTACCATCTCGCATGACCCCCCCCCCCACGCGCAGACGGCTGTGTATATATAGCGGACCGCCGCTATGTATAATCACTTGAAGAATAAGTATAACCAATAAACGTACATAAGCCTTGACGTAACATCAATAAGCGTCCAACCTCACGTCCAATGAATATCATCCTGCCACGTCAACCAGTGAGAGCACGTTAGGAAACATCTACCCCCACGCCCAATAACTATAAACAATCATGAACCCTACACCAACTCCTTCCTTCGATTGGCACAATGAAGATCGGCTAGACGAGCTGAAAATGTTGTTTAACATTTTATTTACGTCCTCGCCATTGCCTACTACATCCGGTATGATATCCTGTACACCCTCGCCGTCACTCATGACCTCCGTGACACCCCAGCCACTACCCACGACATCCGGTACACTTTCGCCCTTGCCCACTATATCAGGTACATATTCGCTACGCCCCCGCTGTCACCCACGACATCTGTGACGCATCCGACATCACACATAATACCCGATATGTTCTCAACGTCACCCGTGACCCTCTCGATCTCACCCACAATATCCGTGACCCCCTCATCATCACCCCCACCATCCGTGATGCCATACAGCACCATACACAATGCATGTATTGCCATCCCCATGGCCACCTCCAACATGATATCCTTCTTCCATACGTGAGAAGAGGGAATGACCCCAACCCCTCTTCGATAACCAATAGGGAGAAGAGGGGATGTTATATATTTTATTTATATATATGCGTCGATATTGTACATCTACGTAATATCAGCGCATATACGCCTAGTGCCTGGTATCACGACGCACGTACAATGTACGTTTCTGCCGTCTCGCATTACTGCCCCACGCTCAGACATCTGCGGTGGTCCGCTATATATAATCTCTTGAAGAATAAGTCTAACCAATTAACGTAAATAAGCCTTGACATTTTACTCCCATATATACACACAACTTAACAGTGTAATATATTAGTATTACACAACTTAGACAGTGATTAATACATAACAACAATTTATATATATATATAATAATTTTATATAATATATTATATGTATACACAAATATCCATGCATATATATATATATATATATATATATATGACTAATGATCTCCTCTTCAACAATGATGGCGTACATACCGACCCCAAGTGTGAGAAGTTAATTCAACAGATAACCTCACAAGATTCTCCGCAAGCCATTGATAATTATCATTATCATAATTATTACGCGATACCTATGAATTATAATTCATAGTTATCGCGAACTACATGTGGCCCTTTAATAAAGACCTGTCACACCTTACGATACTTCTATGTTAACTTCTTAAAAAAGATGTCTAATACCTAATATATTCAATAACATGGAAGAATAAATATACTACTCTATCATATTATGCGACAAAGAAGAAGATAACAATTCAAGTAGACGCTTCATACAATTACTTTGACGCCATCCTCCTACATCCATCCAACAAGACGAAATCCCCATCACCTTCGCATCTAAGATATTCAGCCCCGCTGAGACTCGTTATGTATATATCGAAAAATAAATGTAAGCCGTAATATTCGGAATCGAATGGTTTCACATTATTAAGTCTGACCACAAGTGCAGATGATCACCAGGGTTGGGGTCAAATACACTTTATCAAATACAAATACAAATACAAATATTTATTACATTTTTATACAAATATATATCAAATACAAATACAAAATACAAATATTAACACATTAAATATTAAATCATTTGATTTAATCATATTTTAAATCATATGATTATATTTTATATAAAATAATAATCCTTATCCCTAGATTATATATATATATAGACATTGCATAGTTAGTGATTGATATGTATTGGATATATGATATTAATAGGTTAATTAAAGCAATGTAGATAGGTGGTATAATTTTTAAATATTAAGGAGAAGACGTAGAATTAGAGTAATGAATGGATAAATAATATATGAGTTCTAGAGAGAGAATCTAATATAAATATAAAATACAAATATTAAATCATAAAATAATAATTCCTATCTCTATACCAGATTGCATAATAATTAATTGAAATCTATTTTAATATATTTAATTCCTAAAGAAAATCAATAAAATAAAAAACTGTAAACAATAGACTGATTGCTTGGGATATTATAAGTTATAATTTATAACACATACATATTCTATATAGAATATTAATTTATTTATATAGTATTCATAAAATTATTGTTCTATTATATTATTTGTATTATTTAATAAATGTATTCTTTAATATAAATGGTAAATATTTTGTTAATTTTTTTACATTCATAAATTAATTGTTTAAATTCTACATTCTATTAAATTATTAAATTAAAATATTTTTAAAAGTGTATTTGAAACTATATTTGATCAAATACACGAAATACGACACTCAAATACAAATACATCACTGAATAATTATTCAAATCAAAATATAAATACGTATTTGACCCCATCCCTGATGATCACCCAGAAATATTTCTTCACAGCACCAACCCGAGTCCAAAAAATGCTACTACGAGTGCAGCAGTAAGATTTCACGCTAATATTTTTAAAGCCAGGAATAGAGCTACGGATAGATTTTCACCTACAGATGCCAGTGAACACATAGACCTTGATGTCCAGATAAGCCATTGACGTTTGGGACACAGAAGATAGAATATTTAAAATTAGAAACGGGAGACGAAACCCTTCAAGCCTTACTTTCTTCTGTATAAGTAACCTCTATTGCCATATGACACACTGACGCACTCATGGCAATACCTAAGTATACATTTTGTCCACTATAACAATATCACGTACCTCATTATATTTGATTTTTATACTCAATTCCCATTCATATACACTATGAGTGCACCAGCGCAACCATTGTAGATCATCTAAAACATGGTATCCTAGACCGGTTACTTAGCGACAACGGAGGACTATATTCGTCACAAGCGTTCCGAATATTTGCATCCGAATGGGGATTCAACCACAGGACAAGCAGGCATACCACTTCCTAAGTAACGGCCTAGCCGAGGAACCATGCAGAGCTTGAAGATCTCTGAGAACTTCCAGATGTCGAAACTTCTACTATGATCTAAACCAGTAATTATCGACACAAAGCCCCACCGAACTGCTCTACAGCCACAAGTTAGCAAACCCTTTACCTAGCACCTACCCCGTAGACTTGTCGAATGAGAATAAATTATCATCCAATATGTCAACCACACGACACTAGTAAAAAACAAGACTCATTGTACCTGTCCAACATAACACCCCTCACAAACATTCACCAGCGTGACCACATATCAAAGACATGGAAGCCAGCTATGAAACTTCGGAGTTACAACATCCGCAGTATGGATTGTTCTACCTTCGGGAGAAATCTATGAGATATCCGCCTTACTTCCCCGTCGACGCCCTGTCAGGAGGTAGTACCAACACACCGAGATGCATCAGATAATCACTCAAGACCTCTTGCCCTACCCTCTACTCCACCGATACTCGGTTCAGATGTAGTTATTCCTCTCCGTAGTGTGTCATTACATTCTCATCCCAGGGATATCGCACTCACAACTAGTCCGTTGACACCCGGTCCTGATCTAGATAATCAAACCTCGTCAACCGTAGCGCTGCGTTGATCTAACAATAATGTACGATCCCCACTTTTATTATTGACTTGTAGATATAAATGTATAAAGGGGGTGTTATATGCTTACATATATATATAACTACTTATTATTATAATCTATATTTATATATATATATATATCCATGTGCCTTCTACACATATGTATTCCTACCAAAGATATATATATATAATGTTAGCGCTCTAAATATAGATACCAAGCTATTATTTAATAGGAATTTATATTCGCCAAACTTATTATTGTAGCCTATAGACTGTGACACAGTCCGATACAGAATTACCTAATTATTATATATATATATTTAATGTCACATATTTCGACATGGCTATTGTTCACAATAAATCTCAGCATTATTATCCTCTCCTTCTTTCAAATATAATATTGTGTATAAACTAATGGATTTATTATACTTAATAATCAGGAGCCGGTTACTCTGGAAATAAAATATTTCCTATCACTATCCAGAGACAATCTCTGGATAATTCTCAGTAAATCGGGTTGTTCTGGACAAAAATACATATATTAGAGCAAAAAAAATAGCCTAGGTTAGATAGAGGATGGGTTGTTCTGGGAATTTTTAGCTAATTTTATTCGCGTCGGACATTCGAGTAGCTCTCAAAATATATTTGTATAAAACTTGGACAATTTGATGGTACTTAGGATAACAAATAGGTGTCCTTATTAAATTTATAATACATAGGATCAAATATTAAAATATGAAATATGGGTCCTATATAATCCTATACTATATATATATATATTTATACATAATATAAAATATAATAATGAACACACTTAGTGTTTCGAAATAATTTCTAGTTAAATATATTTCATAATATATAATATTTTTAATAGATATGATAATAAAATATTAAATAATAATATTAATATTGAATGGAATTTTATTTGTTTTATGTTTTGTTTTATATATGATAAGTATGCTAATTATATAATGAATATGCTTTTTCTTGTAAAAGACTTTAAAATAATGTCTAGTAAATAGTCTAAATAGTGTAAATAGGGTAAATAGTAAATAGGTTAAATAGTATTATTATTTATATTAAAAAAATATATATTATAAAATAAAAAATATACCACCTGAGGGCATCGTAGCCAGACCTTCTGCATTGCATACAGCAATCTAACCACTATACTATAGTATACCTATCGGATTTTATTAATTATGTATAATTACTAATAGTAGTATTAGTTTTGGTTTAATTATAAATATAATTAGAATAGAATTATTTTTCATATAAAATTGTACTTATTTTGTTATCATATCATACAAATAGTATTTATTATATCTAGAAACTATATAGATATCCTGTATAATTGTAATATTATAATTAATAGTATGCAACTGAATAACATAAATTGTATTAATATTTACTTTAAGTAATACTTATTATAATTATATAAACTTAGTTTAAAACTATTATAATTATATAAAATATTCAACAAATATTATTTCGATATTGAATTGATTATATAATTGTACTTATATTATAAACTATATGATAGTATAATTAATTAACCCAGGAAACAATTATAGCCTCATAATAATTTAATTATGTGATAATTATTATCATAATAGCATATATATAATAGCCTCGAATGTTTACATTGTGTTGTAAATGTATATTTATTAAATAATATAATATTAAATATTTAATAATATTATATTATGCTGCTATTCATTTGTCATGCTATTATAATAATGATGGTGCTATTAAAAGTCTATTATGCAATTATTATGCTGCTATTAATTGCATAATAGACTTATAAGAGCATGAAAAATTAATATAAGCATAATTATTATGCTGCTATTATGATAATTTGTCATGCTATTATAATAATTATGGTGCTATTAAAAGTCTATTATGCAATTATTATGCTGCTATTAATTGCTTAATAGACTTATAAGAGCATGACAAATTAATATAAGCATAATTATTATGCTGCTATTATGATAATAGACATTTAATTATCTATTGATTATACTTGAAATTAAATGGGCTTTCCGAAACTATATAGAATTCTTATGTACATCCTTTAATAATCGAATTATAATTAAGTAATATTTAACTTAGGTACATAATTATATTTTGAATATTTTTAAACATTCAAAAATGAAATAAGGATTAGGAATATAGAAATATTGCTGAGCTTGATCTCGGATAAGATATGTTTACAAAATCCCAGAGTAACCCAATAATATCTATAAATAAGGTTTGTCCTTGTTGGGATTGTCTCTGGCCAATCTCAGAGCAACCAGCCCCTGGACCAGTTAATATGTGCCAACTTTCAACATAGCTTATTTTGAAAAGCCTTTCAAAATATTTTTGTAGGGTTATTTTGAGCATTTAAAAAAATTCAAATAAGTTGTTATTATTCATCATAATTTTCGATTTATATTATATAATTAATAACTATCATATTATATACTTAGTATAATACTATATATATAATAATAATCATACTATTATTTTGTATTCTTAGAATAATTCTATAATTTATCAATACTTTATTAAATTTGTGAAATATAATTATATTCTAATTCTATTTATAATTAAATCAAATCTAATACTACTATAAGTAATTATATATAATTAATAAAACTGGTTTAAACCAATTGGTAGTATAGTGGTTAGATTGTTGTATGCAACACAGAAGGTCTGGTTACGATGCCCTCAGGAGGTATATTTTTTAATATAAATAATAATAATAATTTTACTATTTAATAGAAATTATTGTAAAGCATATTCATTATATACTTAGCATACATATCATATATATAAAACAAATAAAATTCTATTAACTATTAATATTTTATATATGTAGGTGCAGATGTACCATAATGGAAGCTATTCTATCAATTCTTTTAATTAATTATATTTCCATAAATCTTCACAATTCGTACTTATAAAGTGAATCTGATTTTCTTCAATTATAATTATTTATTAATTAATTAATATTATATATATCTTGTTTCGAAAACAACTGTGTTCTTACTTTATGTGTAATAAACTAATATAAAACCATTTTCATTTCAGGTTAACAATGTTTTGATGATCAATTAATTATTTATTTTGTATTAAATTCTCACTAAATCTGCATACAGATTCAATTTATTTTTTAATAATATTTCGTAACACTACAAGACCATATTTTATACAATGCTACTTTTAAATATTTGTGGAATATACATATTTTTCTCATTTTCAACATGTATATATTTTATTTAAATTAATAAACTTATATATTTCAATAAGTAATACTATATAGAAAATGTTTATTGATATGTGTTTAAAGGTACTATTCATTAGTTACATGTAAAATAACATCTTTTCAAAATGTATCCACTTATAATATTAAAGTTTTTGTAATAATTATTTAACAATCTTATTATAAATATTTATTTTAAATAATGATTAACAAATAAAATAAAAATGTATCACTAATTTACTACATATATATAGAAATAATAATTTATACTGTTCATTTATTATTATTGTGAAATTTAAAGAAAAAATATTCAATATGTAGTTAATGTGATATACAAAATAATTATTCTGACTAAATCAAGTTTAAAGTTTTTTAAAAATTAATTTTTACACTATATATAGTTACTAATGTATATATTATATTTATAAATGATATTAAAAATATAATTATACATATACAATTTATTTTAATTATATGTTTGCACATCCTGCAGCATATGAATTGTCTTGATGTTTCATCTTCTTCTTCACCTTTGTAGCATCCAAGCATCGTAATCTGTCTTGTTGTACTGCATATTCTGCAACCGATTATAATGAATATCCTAGCAACCCATCAAATGCAGCTAAATAGGCCTGCATTCCAAAGTTAAATGTTCATACTGCCATTGTTACAGCAAATTGTTCTAGAATATTAAAATATAATTAATAAAATATAATACAAATTAATTCAACTTTTATACCTTTGAACATCGAGACTAAATCATATTATGAAAACTTTTCAACTTTTTTTACATATGGGGCTATATTTGCACTTGTTCAATAAAAAAATCTTTATTTTAATCCTGTATAATTATTTTTATATATTATAAATTTATATACCCAGATTTAATATATATATATATATAATATATGAACCTTCATATTTTGCTTTCTTGTAAACACAATAATCTCCACATAATTTCAAAGTCAATAACGTAGCCGGTGTAGTCAATAACTGTAGCAAATAAATAAATTAAATTCAATTGAATTCATATAATATATTCACTAAAGTATTTGAGCAAAAGTTATTTAAAAAATAAATATAAAAAATAATCCATTGAATATGAAATTAATTATATTTATTATAATTTACTGATATTAAAAATAAAATACATGAAATTGGATTACGTAATAGAAATTGTAGACTTTAAATAGATATATAAAGTATGTAGTAGAAATTGTAAGTAAATAAAATAAAATATAGAGTATATACAAAAATGTTGCGAAGCAAAGATATAAAACTCCCTATGCATGCAACGTAATTTAGTAATATCCCCTGCCGCTGCTAGCAGTAGTATCGAAATCACTGAAATAGATTTATGTTCGGCTCTATTTGCATACAACAATGTTTTCATTGTTCTATTAAATTACATGCAATATAAATTAGCTTTTACTTACTAAATATATACTTATAGAATTTAAAACATAAATATCATATTTGTTTGTTATATGTTAGTAATGAACACTTAGTTTTCATCATATAAATATTAATTTAAAGCATATTATTTAACATTTTAAAATTGTATAAACAACACATAGTTCCTAAAAGTAACCCGCTATAAGTGGCACTGGGGTATTTTGTATACAAATTCGAATTACACGATTTCGCGTAAGTGTTATATCTTTCCTTTGGAAAATCTTTGGTATATATATAAAGATATTACATGGTTAGTGATTGATATATATTGAATATATCAGATTTATAGGTTAATTAAAGCAATGTAGATAGGTGGGTGTATACGGTAAGGGAAGATTAGTTGTTTAAATAATTAAAATAATAGGTATATAAAATCCTGTAGGAGCAAGATTTATCATGGATAAAATTGAAGAAGTATAATGTAGATAGCGAGGAGTGGATTGGGAAAGCCGAAGAGTGAGTTAATTAAATTAATATATTATACACATTTTTCTTAAAGAATCAAATATAAATACAAATATTAACACATTAAATATTAAATCATAAAATAATAATCCCTATCTCTATACCAGATTGCATAATAATTAATTGAAATCTATTAATTAAAATTTATTTGATATCTAAAGAAAATCGATATGATAAAAAACTGTAAACAATATACTGGTTGCTTGGGATATAATAAGTTATAATTTATAACACTTATACATAAAATATAAATTAAATTCATATATATAGTTTTTATCAAATACAAATACATGCAATTACTGGAATGGAGGCTTATAGATTGTGAACGGAGATTAAGTGAGGTAGGTAATAGTTGGTGTAGAAATGAGATAGGATATCAACAATTAAATGTTACAGGTTACATGGAATATGTCATATGGCGATTTGAATATCATATGTATATAAATTTGAATTTTTTAATAGATATTAAATAAATTGAACAATTTTTAATCAAAGCAAAATTTTATAAATATTAATCATTAATTTGATATTTTGAAATTTTTTAATAGATATTAAATAAATTGAACAATTTTTAATCAAAGCAAAATTTTATAAATATTAATCATTAATTTGATATTTTGAAATCGATAATATATAAATGTTACAAACTTTATCATATAGTCGATTTCTAGAATAGAATCCTGATCATTACTTTTATATATCAAAATATATTATTTGATAAATCAAGCTTTAATAATAAATTTCCTAAATCAATTCTATAAAGATTATATATTATTATAATAAAAAATAATGAATATATATTAAATAAAATTAATAAAGAAATAATACAGAATAATAAATAGAATAATACATTTGATTAGATATATAATTGAATATGATATTTTAATAACAAATAATGAATATACATATATTTAAAACAAATATATAAATAAACTTTTATTTTATATAAATACTAATAATGAATTACTAACATGTTTAAATAAAGGATCTTTTTTAATAATGTCTTGACCATCATGGATTTTAGTTATAATATTATTGAATTCTGGATCTTCATGATCTTTAGTGATTTAACTGGCATAGCTTTAGAGTAATTTCTCTTTAATTTGATTATAAAAATTCTTAAAATAAATTTACAACATTCTGTATTAATTTAATTGATTAAATAGGTAATTTATATAATTTAAAATACAAACCATTGCATAAGTTTGCTATCCTACATGTTCAATTAGTATGCCTTGAATACCGGCAGCAATCAAATTTGTATTATATTCCAACATCACTTTTGTTTTGACTCCAAAAAGACTTTTCTTAAATGTAATTATTCATCACCTGCAATTAATTATATATTTTTATCTTATATATTATATTCCATATTATTAAACATATTTAATATTTGTATGTACATGTTTGTACATAAAAATATGTATTGGATACTACTGATTACAAAATAAATAAAGTAATATTAAATTATTGAAAATAAATTAATAAATTTATAATAATACAAAAATACACCAATACCAATAAAATAAATACCATGTAAATAATTATTAATTAAAATATTATTATTTTCAATTACAAAATGTTAATAAATAAATATTATTGACATGTCTAAAATATAATATAATTTAAAAGATATTAACAAAGATTTTGCGAATCAAAGATATAACACTAGCTACCTACGCAACATGATTAGTATTCATACATCCCGCTTCTAGCAGCAGTATCGAAATCGATTTAGATTTGCCGCAATTTGCATACTACAATGTTTTCATTACTCTTATTAAATGACTTGCAATATAAATTAGCTTTTACTTGCCACATAGATATTTATAGGATTTAAAACCAACATATCCTAGTTCTATATATTAGCAATAAACACTTAATAAAATAATAATTAAAAGCATATTATTTTTCATTTTAAAAGTGCATAGTTTGATACAAATTTATATTATAAACAACACATAGTTCCAAAAAATGACCTATATATGTGGTGATGTTGGTTTTTGTATACAAAATTTAATTACACGATTGAGTGTTCTATCTTTCATTAGAAAAATCTTTGATATTAATATGACAAATTTTATTATCTAAAATTTGAATATTGGATGTTAAATAATTATATACAATTAGTTTATTAATTATATATTATTATTTGGTAACCAGTGTTCTCGTGCGAAGTGATTTCATGGGGAATGATATTATACGGATTGGTGATTTCGTGTGTAGTTTAAATTCTACTATTTATAAATAATTATTTATATATATTATCATTTCACACGAGATCATTCGCCACAAAATTACTTAACACGATATTATTGGTATTCTATTATTTAACTAATTATTTTTTATTATATTACACATATCATTGATTATATAATTAAATAAAAACCATTCGATAACTCCTGTTCTGTTTTGCACTTGATTCTAAAAGATTATTATCATAAAGTTAATTATATATGATATTATAGATTAAATATATATATTACGATATTTATAAGTTTTAATTTTAGCGTTATACTACTCTAAACAGTGAAATTAACAGATATAATTAAGAAGAAATTTACAAATGATAAAGAATACATATGTAATTGTAAATGTGGAATTATAAACTACTAAATACCAATACAGTATTAATATAAACTGCGAGATAATAATACCAAAGATTTTGCGAAGCAAAGATATAATACTCCCTATGCATGCAACGTAATTTAGTAATATCCCCAACCGCTGCTAGCAGTAGTATCGAAATCACTGAAATAGATTTAGGTTCGGCTCTGTTTGCATACAACAATGTTTTCATTGCTCTATTAAATTACATGCAATATAAATTAGCTTTTACTCACTAAATATATACTTATAGTAT
Source organism: Osedax fenrisi (assembly GCA_964019155.1). NCBI lineage: Eukaryota > Metazoa > Annelida > Polychaeta > Sabellida > Siboglinidae > Osedax > Osedax fenrisi. The sequence continues at coordinate 52,995,638 of OZ025243.1, forward strand.
TTAAAACATACATATCATATTTGTTTGTTATATATTAGTAATGAACACTTAGTTTTCATCATATAAATATTAATTTAAAGCATATTATTTAACATTTTAAAAGTGTATAGTTAAATACGAATTTACATTATAAACAACACATAGTTCCTAGGTGGCACTGGGGTATTTTGTATACAAATTCGAATTACACGATTTCGCGTAAGTGTTATATCTTTCCTTCGGAAAATCTTTGATAATACCGTACAAATGTAAAATAATTATACAATATGCATTATCAGTGAATTATTATTTAAATATTACATATATATGTATTATATAATAGTGTTTAACATCATATATATTATGTAGTGATGTAAACAATTTGAATATTTAGATTAGAATATTAAAAAAGTATTCATGGGATTAAAGTAGTAGTATTAATATTTTTGTGTACGGTATTAGTATAGCAGTTATTTCATAATTGGAATTTTCAGTTTTCTATAAGCAATAAATATAGTATATTAAGTAATTATAGTATTATTTAATACTTTAAAATATTAATAATTTATTACTATAATATTAATAAATATATGAATTATAATATCATATTATAAATATACATAAGTATGTTAAAATGGTTTTCGCCGAAGATTACAAATAAACTACCCTGTTTGGTTAGAACGGACAAACGGCAATTTTATTTAAAACTATATTTATTAAATTACTTTTATTTCTATATTAACTAATGCTGATTGTATATTTTTCATAATGTATAACTATTATATTGTTAACAATATTTAATATGATATGGTATTATAATAATCATATAATATATATGGATACAGGAGAAGCAGACCACCGATATATTTAAGAGCCGCCCATCGATGTAAATATATGTTACGATTTCACACGCTAAAATATTCCATATGAGTAACATACATACGTTGTTTATGTGTATTATCATATTAACACAAATATATATTATAATTATATACATATATATTATACATGTATAATAATATTAATAGTAACTGTACGGATTATGGTCAAAAGCTTCGCGATTGATGAGCAATTTGAATGCCCGCAAAATTGTTTATGTGAATTAGTGAATTTACAATAGCTTATGATTGGCCATTATAATTAGCGTATGTCTATTTATAGACTATCATACATGCAACGGCTTATCATTAACATGTGTGTGTGTTTTATAGGCTCACTCGGGATGTAATGCAGCTAAAAAAACCTAGCAATATTAAAAATAAACCCAACAAAACCAAACCAAACAAGTGAAAATAACTAAAACTAAAAATATTAATGTTTGTACAAACAATCATACGGCGTATGATTCATATGCTATTGTAAATTCACTAATTCGAATAAACAATTTTGCGGGCATTCAAATTGCGCATCAATCGCGAAGCTTTTGACCAGGTACCAACTGTACAATTAAATATTTTATTTTTTATTAAATTTCAATTTGTACTATTAGAAATTATAAGGTACTATAATGGATAACATATTGATGGATTATATTATACATATATAATATATTGGTTCTACTTGAAATTAAACAGACATTCTAAAACTATATCGATCTCATGTGTACGTAACATATTCGAATAATAATCGAATGATTTCTAATAGTTAAATAAATTAAAATATAATAAAAAATCAAATTTATTAACAAATATTTAATTGTACAATTACTATAACGGATAACTATAGATATATATATATATATGGATTATATTATTATACATATAATTATAAGATATATTTGTGGATTTGTTTAATATGATATAATACACAAAAGCAGTTTATGTATGTTACTCGTATGGAATATTTTAGCGTGTGAAATCAAGCGTAACATATTTACTTTAGTGACATATATTTATTAATTGGGCGGCTCTTATATATTAGTAAGACCGCCCAAATTGAACTCTTAATTATATCGGCGGCCTGAATATATATATATATATATATATTCGGTACCTGGTCAAAAGCTTCGCGATTGATGCGCGATTTGAACGCCCGCAAAATTGTTTATTCGAATTACTGAATTTACAATAGCGTATGATTGTTTGTTGAAACATTAATATTTATAGTTTTAGTTATTTTCACTTGTTTGGTTTGATTTGGTTGGGTTAATTTTAATATTGTTTAGGTTTTTTTAGCTGCATTACTGTAAATGATTACATCCCGAGTGAGCTTATAAAACACACATATATAAATATATGGTAATTATAAGCCGTTGCATGTATGATAGTCTATAAATAAACATACGCTAATTATAATGACCAATCATAAGCTATTGTAGAACCACTAATTCGAATAAACAAGTTTGCGGGCGTTTAATACGCGAAGCTTTTGACCATAATCCATATATTCAATTAATAATATTGATCAATAATTATACTTATTTCAATAGTTTCATTTTAATATAAAATGCATGTTAAAATGTATATTTTAATAAATAAACACAAGAATATAATAATCTATTGATACTTGATAATTAAAGTTAACTTATGCTATCATAATACCAACTATATGATACATTTTCATAATTAAAATTTCATATTTTTATTTTGAAATAAAATTTACATTAGTTCGTATAGATTCTATAATAGATCCCGTTTTTATATCTAAGTAATTTATCTAATATATATTATAATTATGCTTACATATTATTTAATAATAATTTATTATGATATAATAATTATAATATAATTATTAAAATGTGACATGTGCTTTTTAAATTATCCGAAAAATTCTTATATAAACATAATATAAAAATAAAAGACATATTTATTTTATATAATGAAGATATTATATGATATAAATAATATATAGTTATTTTTAAATATAACTAACCATATATAATATGTTCGTGATTGATAGAAAAGGTAAAATAGTTTAAATTATCCAATATTATATTGAATATACGAATTTAATTTAATATGTATAAATATAAAAAGGTCATGACATTTGTCATTAATTATAGAACATATATATCAGAACATAATAAAGTTGGAGCGAAACCTTTAAAATTCAGATTGTCCACAAAATAATTATTTTATGCATACCTTAATATTGTCAACAAAAGAGTTAGCTTATACATAATTTTTATTTGGTAGACAATATTTTTATATATATTTTATTATTCATTATTTTGAAAAAATAATTAGATATATTCAAAAGTATATCATAATTAATTAGTATGTAAATTTTCACCTTCATGGCTATCTTATAAAATATGGTTACCAAATGATTATATTTTGCATTGTCCACCAACTGGTTATATTACGACTATATATATATATATATATATATATATATATATATATATATATATATATATATATATATATATATATATAATACATTATATATTATTATAATTATAATTATATATATATATTAAATATATTATATATATTAAATATATATATAATGGTTATATAATAACCTATATATAATACATTATATATATTTAATTAAATATATATTTAATATATATAATGGTTATATAATAACCTATATATATATATAATGGTTATATAATAACCTATATATATATATATATATATATATAATTTACTATAGATACATAATAACTATAATAATATACGTATACATTTTATATGTTCATAATTATTATTCTTTACATATGATTATTATAATAATATAGTATATTTAACAGTAGAAATATATATTCTAGTAATTTGTTTATTATATTTTATTTATTATAGTATACTTATGAATTAGTATAATTATTATACTATATTTATAAATATATATGTTTATACTATCAAAGATAATTTGAAATTATAATAATTATGAAAACATAAAATATATACCAAATTTCGTGATCTATTTAAAACCGTAACTGTTGTTATTTAGATCGCTCGCGCGTGTGATTTTTAATATATACTACTATAACTAGGATTCAATTTATAATTGATTAGTTTTTTTTAAATATTAATATTAATTATACCTATATTATATACTATATAATATGTAAGGTAACCCCTTATCTCGTTTGGAGTGTTTTAATTTGGTTTGGTGATTTAGTGTTCAATATCAATTCTACTATTTATAAATAATTATTTAAATTAACATTGTGCGAGATAATTTTTATGGACTTTTCAACTTATGGAGTACATCATGGTATTGCAGTTTTCATAGATGGGTGCCAACGATAGTTTATGAGCAATGTAGTCTATGATTTCAAAGTTTGGATGATGTGGGTATACCCTCATATATGACTATGTTTATGGCTAGAGCTAGTATATTGGTAGTGATTATATTATCTTATACATTACTTATTGAATAATAAAATAATGTAGTTTATACCATTTTTTATTTGGTTATCTTATTTTATTTGCTATCTTGAATATGTTATATTTATAAAAATATGTGAATATAGGTTGTTAGCAATAAAACCCGTATTTTGAAATCAAAGGCTACAGACTAGCCTACAATGCACAGTCAACACGACGATGCGTTATAATGTTATAACTTATAAAATATAGATAGGCATCTTCATCGTATAAGCTCGGTATAAACTCTAAACTTATTAATTTAACTTATTAAATATATAAGTTTACTTATCATCTTATTTGTATATATTATATATCCATCTAGATGACAACAGCAATCCATTATTATCATTGACACGACATCTTCAAGATAAACAAGAGAAGTCCATGTACTTTCGCCTTCGAGATAATAAATACGTTAGAAAATATTAATATTTTCAACTATATATTATGATAAATATAAACTTAATTCATCAACAGCAGTCCATGATATTTAGTAACGTGGTGCGTTAGAGATGACAACATCAACCTATGACCTTTCTTCTTCAATATGACAATAACGTTAGCAAATATTTATACTTATACCAAAGATTTTTCGAAGCAAATATATGACACTCCCTATATATACAATATGATTATACAATATGATACAATATAATGTTTATAATAAAAAAAAGCCAGCGTATGATAGAATACATTATTATTATAACATCTGCGCAAAAATAATATTTATAATATTTCAAGTTGGATAGTTTTAAAAACTGGTCTTTTCGTATTTATTACACTCGTGAAGTTATTGCTTCCCCTTCACCTAAAAAATCAATCAATCCACAGCAGTCCATGATATTTAATGACTTGTCGCCTTCAAGATGACAACAGAATTCCATGATAATCAATGATATGATGCCTTAGAGATGACAATAGCAGTCTGTGCTGCCTTCGTGATTATCATAGAATCTCTGTGAAGCCCTCATTAGATACATGCTAGTAGCATGATTCCATATGCAACCTTATATTATATTTAGTATTTAATAGAACGTGGAATAAATATTCTGTATGAAGGAATATAATGTGAAAATGTAGTCATCATGACTTTTATATTGGGACATATATTTTCGGTCGACGCTGCATGCGTTCAGATGTGTTTAAACGTTACTCGAGTACTACCTCCCAACCCCAAATATTCACTCAACCTACTACTTATGATTATCCTATAAATTTATTTATATTGTAATAGATTATAAATTAATAAATTTATAAATTATTATAAATAAATATAAAAAATATCTTGAATTAATACTATATAAATCTCCATACTTGTAAAGTTACTATATTTCTGTCTAAGCGTTCTCGTTCCCGTTCATTATTCTGTAACCGTTCCTTTCTGCGTTCCCGTTCCTACTTTTATATCCGTTCCCGTTCCAGGAAATGATTCTAATGAAATTACTTATGCCATTAAGATGCTTTAATTTAGCACCCATAAGACATGTAAAAATGCTTTAATAATGCCATAAATATGCTTTAATTTAGCACCCATAAGACATGTAAAATGCTTTAATAATGCCATAAAGGTGCTTTAATTTAGCACCCATAAGACATGTAAAAATGCTTTAATAATTCCATAAAGGTGTTATATAGGTGCTTAACTAGTTGAGCATTATTTAAAGCATGTGTGTAAAATGGTGCTCAACTAAGATGCTTTATGGGTGCTTTAAGGGTGCTATTCCTGTTTGCTGAAAAATGCTTTAATAATGCCATAAATATGCTTTAATTTAGCACCCATAAGACATGTAAAAATGCTTTAATTATGCCATAAAGGTGCTTTACTTTAGCACACATAAGATATGTAAAAATGCTTTAATAATGCCATAAAGGTGCTTTAATTTAGCACCCATAAGACATGTAAAAATGCTTTAATAATGCCATAAAGGTGCTTTAATTTAGCACCCATAAGACATGTAAAAATGCTTTAATAATTCCATAAAGGTTCTTTAATTTAGCACCCATAAGACATGTAAAAATGCTTTAATAATGCCATATAGGTGTTATATAGGTGCTTAACTAGTTGAGCATTATTTAAAGCATGTGTGTAAAATGGTGCTCAACTAAGATGCTTTATGGGTGCTTTAAGGGTGCTATTCCTGTTTGCTGGGTATGTATCAACACTTTCACCTATTACACCAAATAAGAAATCATAGGAATCATACTAAGATATTAATATATCACTTTTAAAACATATATATAATATTACTAAATTTACACATAATAACAAAATATAACTTTAATATTCTTTAAAACATGATAATTATTGTATTGCCATCTATTACCATACAGGCCCGTAGCCAGAAATTTATACCAGGGAGGGCAAGGCCCCACAAAATTTTAAAACTAAAATGTAATGAATATAAACCAGTATACTAGTAATAATATCACTACCAGGATCACTACTAGTAATTTATTAGAATCCTCTATTACTTATAGTGATGCACAATGTGAATTACCAAGACCTATTATAACCTCGAGGTTATAGGAGGTCTTGGAATTACTCAGGGTATAAATAAACAATAAATAAAAATACACTGTGTGTGTATATTATACACTATAAATATACATTTATGCATATAATAAAATAAAATAAATCAGTAGGATCAGGTTAACAGGTAACGTAAACAATAATAACATTTGTAGATAAGTCTACTGAATAAAATCGAGTGAATTAAACATTTAGTCATGGCAAAAGTAATGCTGCGGTCAAGGAGATGCACAATTTTTTGATTGGATATTTATAAGCCACGCCTCCATATACATTCCATGTTAAATCTCAGCAGGACAAAATCGTACATCCGAGATTGCGTGTGCACGAAATATATGCTGCAGTTCAGCAAAAATGACCTATATGTCAATAAAAATAAGCCTCGCCCATAAAATAAGTACATTTGTCAATAATAATAATACATTTTCCTAAATCTGTGTTTTTTTGAAATTTTGAATTCAAAATTTAAAATTAACAAACTATTATAATATAATGTCACATAAATCTATTTATAATACAACTATACATATTATAATAATATTAGTAGACTTATATTTACAAATTGATCAAGTTAAGATAATAAATACGTGGAGAGATTATAGTATCACATCAAAATAAAGATTTTAATATAAACCAAAATAAATATTTAAAAATGTTCAATTGGATTTATTATAAATTTTAGAATAATCTATTATTATTATAATTACTATATATATTATATCAACAACCGCTTTTTATGTTACCTACTAAACCAAAAAACTATAAATTTATGATATTAACTATAAAAAATGATAAATTAAAGTATAACATATCAAATTAAATGTATCTAAAAACGATTTAAAATGACATTGCAAGTAGGCTACAACATAATATTTTCAAATTAAATTACTAATTATAGGTTTACGTTTTATATACTAATAAATTATATCAAATATAATATTAATTATCTATTTAATAATATATGCTATACACTGCAGTAGTTGCATGCAATAATTTATAAAATGATAACCACCTAATGTTATAGTATTAATTATTTAAGTTATAAACTGTAAAATTTATATATAATAATTTCTGAAGTAACACATATATATTAATTGTATTGGTATATATAATTTTGTTAATATATAATATAATATTTAGTTACAAATTTCTTAATTATACTAGTATATTATATACCCATTATACATATTAATTTATTAATCAACTATTATTTTAATAATACTTATATTATACAGTATATACTAATAAAATGTGAAATAATAATAAGGAAATATTAATGGCAATCAATTACAATATGTTATATGTAATTTATATACATCAATAGATATTTCTGTTCTATTCCATCTTGATGTGTACATGTTTAATTTATGTACTAGCTACTGTATATATTAGTATACATAATTGTTATACCTACATGTAAAACTTATTTATAAATAATAACATCATAATATTAGTGGTTTACAAATTAATATATATCTGTTCGTCCATATCCATCGCCTTCTTCTGGCCCCATTTTGATCTGATAGATAAGTTTCTGCGACAGACTTTTACATGTGTTCATTTCATATAATAAATACTGGAAATACTATTATCGGTAACTATTTAAGAAATATTATATTATATTTGTAATTAATATGTATACCTAAATATAAAATTAGATTATATAAATATTATTTGTGAATGTAAGTTATTGAAAAAATAACCAAGACTGTATTACATTTATATTTTGTTCATATTCATAAAATCTACTTTACAAATGATACATAAAACTTCTCTTCTGAATACTGTAAAATATACTAATTTACAACATATTACTATACTAAATACAATACATATATATATGCCGTAATACTATACTCAATACACTATGCCATTCTACTATAACTAATAATATATCAAATACACTCTGCCATTCTACTATAACTAATATTATACCACGTAATACTATACAAACAAATATTTAAGAATCATACTTTATGTGGTCAATTAGGGTAAATGACGAGAAGCAATTTTACATTTTATTTAATTATAATTAATGATAATTATCAACCTGAATCAAATATTATGTTAAATATTATTAACTGTGTTAATAATATAATAATGCAAGTTATAATAATATAGAGTTATCTCCAGTACACTTCATTATAGTAGTACCTAAATACACATTTAAGTTACCCTAAGCAGGCAATAAATGAATAAACAATATTGATATCGTTGGCGGGCCTATGTGTGTGTGCGCTGAATACGTAGTGTTCGTAACATGTATTCACGGAATATCAATTGTAAATATATGTAGAATTTATTATTCTATTATATCTACACCGGTTTGTATATTCCTGGTGGAAGGGCCGCTGCCCACATCACCAGGTACGACTAGCTAATGATATTGTTCATCCATGTGTTCGGCATCACGGATCTGCTAGTATCTCATGAACGCATCCCAGATATTCTTTGACGAATTTAGATCTGAATATCACGGATTTCTTCTATATTCGAAGGGCTATTATTTTCTTTGTTGAACTCTATTATGAAAATAAATATAATTTATTATTATAATTCACAAAATATGAATTTATAATGTTTTAACCAGTTTAAATATTTCAAGTTATATATTTTCAATATATAATTAATTTATAAAGTAAATACATAACAAATCCATAACTAAATAGAACTTTTAAAAATAATCGATAGTCAACTACAATAGTCTTATTGGGGATATAAAAATTGAATGTAATATCTATAAATAAAATGCTTGCATATATTATATATTATAAGTAGGTTGCATATATAAAGCCTAGTTATCAGTGATACAAAATATTTGGCAGTTCTAATAAATTAATGTGAATAAAACATATTTTTAATTTATATATTAAATTTAGTCATGATTTAACTATAAAAGAAATCAAATATACCGTGTTTAAATATTAATTTTCATAGTTATATATATATATATATATAAATGTAATTTAATTAATAAATATATACAAAATATAGAGTTGCAATTATATAAATTATTCTTAACCTTTAATCTATCCCATAGCTTTTAGATATCATAGAGGTGCAGTTAATTTCTTGCAAATTTCTCTCCAGTTGTTTCGGTTCGTCGTCACTTTCATCGCTTCGCTGAATTCTAGACTTGTCCATTCTTCAATTACATCATCTTGTCATTGGGTTTTGCTCTTCCTATTCTTCATGTGCCAACCAGGATAACTTGATGAATAGTCTTCGATATTGAGTTGGATCTTGAGACATCGCAATACCATTTCAGTTTTCTTTCAATAACCATCACCAATAGTTCTACGGTCCAATTTCTTGTATTACCTTTCCTACAGAGTAGTGATTTGATCTTTATAAATAGCGAAATATTATTATTAGACTAATTTTATTTATTCTATACACCAAGTGATATAGTATATTTTATATATAATTAAATTCAAGTAAAAATTAATACATTATGAATATAATTATAAAATATACTTTTATGATATGTCAAATAATGTAAGTTATTACTACAATAAAATAACATAATATAATAGATTATTATTATATAAATATATGAAGCTGAATATATAGTATGGCATGCATAAGCAAAATTAGGTATATAATTAAAAATCTAGAATATGAATATAGTTTATCAATTAATTTATAAAACTGCAGTTGATATCAATAAAATATATATAAACTACTGGCGGTATTCTAATGCTATGAGTATTATAGTGTTACCAAAGATTTTCCGAAGGAAAGATATAACACTTACGCGAAATCGTGTAATTCGAATTTGTATACAAAATACCCTGGTGCCACCTATAGCGGGTTACTTTTAAAATGTTAAATAATATGCTTTAAATTAATATTTATATGATGAAAACTAAGTGTTCATTACTAATATATAACAAACAAATATGATATGTATGTTTTAAATGCTATAAGTATATATTTAGTGAGTAAAAGCTAATTTATATTGCATGTAATTTAATAGAGCAATGAAAACATTGTTGTATGCAAACAGAGCCGAACCTAAATCTATTTCAGTGATTTCGATACTACTGCTAGCAGCGGTTGGGTATATTACTAAATTACGTTGCATGCATAGGGAGTGTTATATCTTTGCTTCGCAAAATCTTTGGTGTTACCCTGTTATATATAATTTAAATACAAATTCCATGATAAATATATTCTATCATGCAGTTCATATCTAATAAATGTATGATTAACATATACTTATATTAATATCATTCTAAATATTTAATCGGATTCAAGTTAGTTTCTAACACTAAAATACATTCATAATTAAATATTAACTCAACCGAGTATACATTAAATACATAAGATTAATAATATGCTCATAAATAGTTATTAATAATATCTAAAAATTATTTAAAAATATATACTACATAAGCTTTCACAGTAGAGGTAAACATATATATGTATTGAACTATAAAATATCATGTTTGTTAACATTGAGTCAGCTTAATAGTTAAAATATTTACATACATACTAATATATCAACAACACTATAGAAAATAAATATGCTAATATTATGTCGATATATATATATATATATGTAAATAAATAAATTATATATAAACCTCGTTATCTAAATATATATATATATATATAAACAGGTGTTTAAAATATAAATAAACTTTTTTTTACATAAAGAAGAATTAATATCAGTACATACATTAAAGATTCTATATAAATAATGTATAAAATTAATATCTTATTCAAAATATTATTATAATAATTATAATGATTAATAATAACTGGTTATACAGTTTATAAATTAATATGCATGACTTATTTATTGAATATTAATTCATAATCTGTTAATCTAATTCTATTTAAATATTTATTTAAATTTATTAAATGATTTAGGAACGGCGTCCGTTTGTCACCTGCGATAAATTATGGAAACATTTAGAATGCCTTTCCCAACTTTTTAATCCCCCGATTATAATATTGTTTATTATAAAGTTACTTTAAATGTATATGTGTCATATAATATAATATTATTATAATAATTATATGGCATATCTACTTTAAAAGTAACTTTTTAAGAAACTTTTAATTTAAAATTATTTAAAAATAATTATAATTATAATCATTATAATAATGATAATAAAATCCATACATGTAGTTTCTATATGATATTTTAAATTTAGAATGTTATATTATATATTATATATTCGTAATTATATATGATCATATTATAAGCAGATTATAAATTTAATTTAAAATTACTAAATAATTAATTTAGAAATTTTTCAAATATTAATATTAAATGTGATATAATAGTTAGATAATACAATTTTATTAATAAATAACTATATGTATATTATTTTCATTAATTATATAATATTTACTAACTGAAAAATCAATAGTTAATCCATTGTAGTCTTATATTTTGTATATATATATTTAATTAAAATTAAATTTAAAATAATATGAAATAAATATTTTAATTATAAATAATAGCAAGGAAAATAAACATAGGTTACGAGAGTTCAAATACATCCGGGACATAAATGTGTATTTCTCCTTGACCGCATAGAGTGGAAACGCTGAGATTTTACGAGATATGCTTCTCCTTGACCGCAGCATAAGCTTATAACGAGATTTTCTAATATTATATAGAAAATAGTTATCAGTGCGCATCATATTATTAATGTGTGGAGATTAGTCTAGTTGAGAGGTTATAGTGAAACATAGGATAGTTATAGATTGAGAAGTTGGAAGAGATAGTATAAAAAAATGAACGATTGATAGAGGAGAATTCTCCACAGTTAACTGTGTCTTGAGAATATTATAGTAGGTTTATCCTATTAGTTTTAGTCATATTTAAGGAAATGGAGTTATGAGAGAACCAATAAGTAAGATCAGTAATACAATTAAACATAGATATTTGAATCAGGCCAGAATCACTATAACTAGAAAATGGATATATCTGAAGATCATCGGCATAAATATGATAGTTAATATTAGGTTATTTGTGGAAAATTGATTTTATAGGAAGAATATAAATAATGAAAAAATAGGGCCAAGAACAGAGCCTCGTGGAACACCATGTATGTTAAAATAAGGAGGAAACAACGAGAAGTTAATATTTACCGAATATGTTCTAGATGAAACAATATACATAAACCAACTATGGACTTGACAGTGTATTCCAATTTAATTAAGTCCAATAGAAAGAATATTGTGATCGAGAGTATCAAAAGCACTATATAACTATAGTAATACTATATAGCATGGGGCTTTATTATCAAGATATATCATTATGATTAACCTATGAGAATATCATTAATGATTAAAGTAAGATACGCACTTTGATATTTATCAACAATAGCATTGTACTACATTAGCACATACCAAGACCTCCTATAACCTCTGGTTATACCTATAACCTGAGATTATAGGAGGTCTTGCACATACTGTAATTAATAAGTTGAGTGGAAAAAACTCGTTCTGAGATCTTAGTTAAGGATGATAACTGGGATATTTGACGATAACTTGATACATTAGATTGGTCAAGAGTTGTTTTTTTGTTAAATCGAAATAATCTATGAATATTTCATTGGGCGTGGAACAATATATTATATAATAGATATATGAATGATTTACGCGATAAGTCCAATAAAATATGTTGATAATGAAAGAAGTAGATTGAGTGGAATAGGATCAAGGGGGATTTCAAGGATGTCATCAAAGAGAGTGCAATGTCATGTGTGGGAAGCGAAACACATGAACAGTGATTATGAGTGGATATTAAATTGAGATTGAATCGTGCCGAGTTGATGTTTGGAAGTATATTGATAATGCTTGAAACTTTTTGTTGGAAGAAATTGGCAAACAATGAACAAATAACTAAATCAGGCTGGCCCGGAAGATGCTTGGTCTCGATTTTACCTACTAAGGTGAAAGATAATTTATAAGCTTGTTTAGAAGATATTCCATAACTACCGAGCATATCAGTAAAGTATGACGATTTGATAGAGAGAAGTTTTTTCTTGTAAAACGATCGAAAACTTTAAAGGAAATAAGATCAGATTCAAATTTAGAGGATGCATATTTACGTTGTAGTCTAATAAGTATTTGCCTTAGTTTAATAATCTCAGTATTAAACCAGGAAAACTTAGAATAAGTTCGGTTGATAAGAGTAATGGAGGGTACAACAATATCAAGCGAATGAGATAATGCCAAATTAAAATAATCAAAAAGTGTTGACAAATCAGAAGATATAGGTTGTTAAGTTGATGGAATTAACATATTGTCCTACTGTTGTTAAGTTGATGGAATACAGAGTTAACACACATTGGTTTATTAATAGAGAAGATTTTCTGAAACGATCTAGAAAAATTTGATAAAAAACGATTAATTTGTATCACCTGCAAGTTAAAATCAAATAATATGGCAAAGTGATCAGATATTAGAGAACTTTGAGTGTGATATAAAATTAAATTAGAATTAGCTAAATATAAAATAAATCAATATTATTACTATTAGCGTTAGTATTAAATAAAACATGTTGCGTTGATGAATACTCAAATATAAGTTTATTCAGAGATAAGGAAGCATGATTTTCATTATTAATTTGAATATTAAAATTACCAAGAATAACCGTGTTAACTAATGTGAAAGATTCTAAAATAGAAGAGAAGTCAGCTAAGAAACTCCATAGGTTATATAAAGGTGGAAGGTAAATAAGTATAATTATAATGGTGAATAATGAAGGAAACTGAATAGATTATATATTTACAGATCATAATTCCATGTGAAGATAAACATGGGGTGGATGACGACATAATCTTAATTTCCGATGAGAATAACAGAGCCAAGCAACACGACGATGTGATGTAGACCTATTAGTAAGCAATACTTGAAAACAATCAGAGGTCAATTGGGAAGCTAGAGTATAATCATCAGTAGTTAACCAAGTATCAGTTATACCAAAGCCCAAGGGCTTTGGTAATGCTCAGTAATTTTTTTGCATTATTTTGTATATATATATATATATATATATATATATATATATATATATATATATATATATATATAATATTATAATATATATTATCGGTAAATATTTTTATTTTATTTCCAAAATTGCTTTACAATTAAAAAAACTTAATATGAAACAAGTTTTAGGGGCCTACCTAATATCTGGGGGGGGGCCTAGCCGATCTCAGGGGGGGGGGCCTTGCCCCCGCAGGCCCCCCCGACGGAGGGCCCCCGTGGCTACGGGCATGTTACCATACATGATTATTGTGATTCTTTACTTATCTGTTACCCTTCTACAGTATTAAACCTCTCTTGTCTCTACAAAGAATGAATGTAAGGTAGGCTATGTGTTCAAACTTCAGAGAATCCGAATCGTACCTATCACTGATATATATATATATATATATATATATATATATATATATATATATATATATATATATTAATATAGTTGTTGTAATATTGTATACATTGTGTAGATTAATGTGTTCAAATTAGTATTATTTTTTTATATAACGTATTAAGCATGTATAATGGTATGTCGGGGGAACTATAATACTATCGGGGAGCACTATAATACTATAGGGAGGCACTGTCATACTATAGGGGAGAATTATAATACTACCACGGAGTAGATATCCTACTATCACAGGTCATTATATATACTGTTCCCCGATAGTACTATCGGGGAACAGTATATACTTTGTTGTACATTGTTGTATATTACCTACATTGTTGTTGGGTACCTTAATAATTGGTTTTTACAAATAATATAATTCTAAATATGTCTAAAACCTCTTTTATTAATTGTTATCGTGTTACTTCCCTTTTTCTTTCAGTAATAATGATGGACGACATTATTTCGATAAATTATATAGTATAAAATAGTTATCTGTTAAACAGAGATCAATATATAACATTATTATGATTAGGCCTATTTATAAATGCCTATATGCCTACCCCAATCACATACATATTTAGAATATTTTCTGACCTATCGGTAAAATACTTTGTTAACACAATTCAGGTTAGCTAGATATGGCAAACGATATTTTCGGTATGATCTGTACTATGGAATAGTCTATCTAGACATCATAAACGTGTGACACCCATATAATATTGCAGAATTAAACTCTAATATTTTATTATTGGTTATTTTTAATATTCGTATATTTTTATTTTATTATTTCCATGTTTATTAATCTAACAATCCTATTTTATTCTACTTATATATTATGTTATCGATTATTTATTTATGTATTACTTTTTCTAAACACAAATGAGAACTATCTTTATTATACGTGTGTCTAAATACATCATCTATCTATCTATCTATATTATATATTTTTAAATAATAATATTTAAATACATTTAACTAGGGGGTTATTTTTATATAGGCCTAAGCGTGAAATAATGTCTTTCATTGTATGTAATCAAAATTACGGTAACTTACTATGTATTTTGTATCATATGAATAATATTGTAAGTTTACATATATATGTATAACAAGTAGGTATAACAACCTATCTATTAATTCATATTTTTATAAATTATAAAGTATGTTTTATAACATATTGCATATTTGTACTGCATAAAACATACTTTATAATTTATAAAAATATGAATTAATAGTATATACATATAGTATATCATATAATATATATAATTATTATAAAGTAAATTACAAACAATTTTAATACATACTTATACATTAATAATATAGAATGTTTAATTAATAACTAATAAAATCATTAGTAATTTTGTCAGTATAATATTCTCTATATATATATATACCTATAGGTAGATAGTATCTTTGCGTTTTACAGAGAGCTTGATCCCTGTGACATATAGTATACAGTATCTATAAATACACCTAATAGCCCATAACTAAGATATGTCACAGGGATCAATCCCTCTGTAAAACGCTATAGGCAATACCTCCTATAACCTCGAGGTTATAGGAGGTCTTGATATAGGCCTCAAATATGTTATGTTAACTATGCTTACAACATTATTATATTGGTCATTTCGAATTAGTTGTGTTCACTCAAGTTATTAATTACATTACTTCCAATGCTACTGTTGATACATATAAAAGTTTGTACTATCTTCTTCATCATAGTACCGAAACTGCCCTTACTTTAGATCATTAATAATATTCTCATATCGCTTGATAATAAAGAATAGTGCTACTATACTTATATGTGCTTTTGATAGTCTCGATAATAATATTCTTTCCATTAGACTTAATGAAATTGGTATAATCAATCATAATAAAAATAACTATTTATATTATTATTAAAATTGTGTAATAATACAATTTTAAATAAAACTTTTCGTTACGTAAACATTAACTAATTTATAATTACACAATTATAGAACATCGCTAAACAATACTTTGTAAGCTGCATAAGCCATTCGTTACCTACCACTGAATTACCGCACACACACACCTACGTCAACATGAGATTCTGGTCTATAGGCGCGCTTACGGTTGTGATGTTCTCTATCCCCCCCTAGCGGTCTATTTGTATCGTTAGTCATACTAATACATATATATATATATACACACACATACACATAGGCATATACACAGGCGCACTAATAATACACACACATATCCACATACATAAGCAGCACACACATGAGTACATACGTACATACTAGTGATGTAAATGATACTCAAATATAAAGCATGATGCAGTCTTAGTCTCAGTTACCTAAAGTATCGTCTCGGCTCGGGCTCGTTAGGCTAGAGTCTCGGCTCGGCTCGGGCTCGCTTGGCTAGAGTCTCAGCTAGGCTCGGGCTCGTTTTTTTCCGAAAATGAAATTATCTTCTCGGCATCAATAACCAAAAGTATCGGCTCGGCATCAAAAAGCTCGGTATTATTTACACCACTAGATGAAATTTACATTATTATTCACTGAATCGCGAAGTTGGAGCAGATTTTTTTTTTTAATTGATGTAAATGTGAAATATATAAAAATTAGTATTAAAATGTGATTTCAAAAAAGCATCATTTCGACTCGGTAATGTTTTGTAAAAGTCTCAACTCGGCTCGGGCTCATTTGGCTAGAGTCTCGGTTCGGGCTCGTTTTTTTTTTCCGAAAATGAAAGTCTCGGCTCGGCATCAAAACCAATAGTCTCTGCTCGGCATAA
Source organism: Osedax fenrisi (assembly GCA_964019155.1). Taxonomy (NCBI): domain Eukaryota; kingdom Metazoa; phylum Annelida; class Polychaeta; order Sabellida; family Siboglinidae; genus Osedax; species Osedax fenrisi. Next base: position 53,013,630 of record OZ025243.1, read on the forward strand.
TTTACATCCCTACCTACATACATACATACATACACGCATATGTAATACACACATATGTGTGTATAAAATGTATAGTATACATATATGTGTGTATATACATACAATATTACTACACATAAACACACACATACACTCATACGCACACACGCATATAAATATATATATATATATATATATATATATATATATATATATAAATTGATTTACAGTTAATAATAATTATAATATTTTCAAATAACAAATAACAAATAACAATAAGGGTTAACATTTATACGTAATTAACGAACACCTCCATCATTTAACAATGTAACCTATAGTAAACAATAGGATATTTGTTATTAAAAATACGAAATAATTGTTATTTATATTTTAATATTTTTTTAAATTATGTAATTTTTAATTTCACTCTGAAAACATTAAATTACACTACTAATTATAATACTTCAGTTTAGCCAGATTCACAAAGTTACTTCACTATCTCTTTCACTCTTTCTTTCTTTTTATATATATATTTAAATATATATATTTATATATATTTAAGATTACAAATTAATAGCAGCATAATATTCTTTTAATGGCAACATAATAGAAGCATAATATCACAATGTAAACATTTGAGGCTATTAGCTATGATATTATGTTGCTATTATGAGGCTATTACTGTTAACTGGGATGTATTATATAATCAGTGAACTATTGAATTCAATAATTTATATATATATATATATATATATATATATTTTCTTTAGGAGATCATTAGGCTGGCTTAAGTTTTTATATATTTAAAAACATATATATTTGTGTATAATTATGTATTACGTATATATACGTAATACGTTTACGTATATATACGTAGCCATATATGGCTATTAAACTTGGATTTCCTAAATATCTATCTCAGAATAATAACAGATCAAGTCATGCAAATGCAAAGTCATGAAATTGGTTTAACTCTCAATATATTTGGCCTACGCCGAACCCATAGATATTTAGGGGTATATATGTAACATATACATTTGAGATATTGAATGACTATTTATTATTTTGTAATATTGAAAATAAAATATCAGTAGGTCTACTATGTATCTACTATACTTGTACTTGTCATAATTCAGATGGAATATTCGGATATTTTGATGTATACTTATTATATACATATAATATAGTGTATATAGTGCATAATAAGTGTATACAATGTTAAAAATTAGGGTACAGCAAATTCAATTATAGGGTACAGATGGTTAAAATATCACCAATATTTGGCAGGTTCCCTAAATAGGGTACATGAATTTTAAACTCACCAGAGTACAATATACATATTTATTAGGGTACATATATGTTAAATATTAGGGTACCTAACTGTTAAATGCAATAGGGTACACTCTATATATTTATTAGGGTACAGCTATGTTAAATATTATGGTATATGATTATTAAATTAACATATATATGATATCATGAAATTTAATTACGGTACATAGCATACAATTGCATTAGGGTACACGGTATCATATACTTAGGGTAAAACCAGCTAATATTCTTTAGGATACACTTTGATCATTTTTAGAGTACTGATAGTATTTATTCAAATTCAAATTGTCCTACCCTAATCAGGGTACGGCTATGGGGACACAAATTACACCCTAAAAAAGGCACTCGCTGTACCCTAATTTTTAACAGTGTACACTGTACGATGTATACAGTATACGTATACGTAGGGGACGTGAGGGGGTTTTGGGCGATACAATTTATCCCTCACCATAGTAGTCAGTACTCCGTGAATATTAAATATTAGTATTTCAATTTTAGATTACGTATTAAAAAGATGTTAATATACTAGATAACTATCTCAGAAAACAATACTATTATATGATTGTATGTGTATTACCAATTGGTAGATAATACAAGCAATTAGGTCTATAGACTATCATATATGATAGATAATATTACATCTAGTTACGTTGGTATACATCTGTAATGAACGCAATATATTTCGTAGATACATTATTATTATTATTGTTATCCTATATAGAATCTGTCAATAATTGTTAAAAGGTTGAACGACGGGCACTGCAGTGTTATGCTTATTTATGAAAGAAAGATTGTATGTAAACTAATGATTTCATGTGTTAAATTTTTGATTGACATCAATCAATCAATCAAAATGTTTAATCACTAATTGTATTATTATTAAAATTGTGTAATAATAAAATTTTAAATAAAACTTTTCGTTACGTAAAAATTAACTAATGTATAATTACACAGTTATAGAACATCGCTAAACAACACTTTGTAAGCTGCATAAACCATTCGTTACCTACCACTGAAGTACCGCAAACACACATACCTACGTCAACATGAGATTCTGGTCTATAGGCGCGCTTACGGTTGTGATGTTCTCTATCCCCCCCTAGCGGTCTATTTGTATCGTTAGTCATACTAATACACACACGCACACACACATACACACATACACATATGTACACATACATATATGCATATAGGCACACTAATAATACACACACATACACACACAGACACACATACGTACATACATACGCAGCACACATATGAACACATGCATACACATATACGTATACATACATATGCATACATACACTAGCACACATACACATAGGCACATATATGTACGCACAAATACACATATGTACATATACAGGCACACTAATAATACACACACATACGCACATACTTACGCAGCACACACATTAATACATGCATACACATGTATACACATACATATATGCATGCATACATACACGCACATATAATACACACATATATGTATTTATACAATGTATAGTATACATTTCTATGTAAAAATACCAATATTGGTATTTTTAAAATTGTAATTACATGTTCCTATGGATATGAGTTATTTTGCTTAAATAAATTATTGTAATTAATTACAATAATTTAAATTAGCTAAAAATACCAATATTAAGCAAAATAACTCATATCTATAGGAACATGAAATTACAATTTTATGATTTGTAAGAAATAGGTGAAAGTAACCTAATACGGACACTTTAACAAAAATGGTCTTAACATATTATGACTCATTATTTGTATTCAAAAATTACAATATATTATATGATTATAGATATTATTGTGATTTTAACATTTTATTTAATTTTTTAATTCCGTAGATAACGGGGGTGTCCGTATTCGGTACCCGTGTCCGAATACGGACACCCTATATACCTCTAGATAAACCATATGTTATTGATGATCCAATCAGATAAATTACAATTACATTATGTATAATTCATTTTATGAATACTTTAATATCATTTAATTAGTAATTAATTTATTAATTTTTATTATTTTTATTAATTAATAATACAATTTAAGTATCTAAATAATACAATTTTTAGATTTAGCTTTATTGGTGGTATTAATATTATAACGCACGCGATTTTTATGAAAATCAGAATAGTTCATACACTGCGCGTTGATTGGCTATAGGATTTCCGTATTAAGACATCTAGAATGTCCATAATAGGGACGTATATGACCTATATATATGCTTATAACTTAATAAATATTTATAACAAATATAGAAATTAAATATATAATTTTTAGAATGCTTTATTTTTTAATAATATAGTGTTATTTTCTATCGATACATTTGTATATTCTTGAGAAGGTTTTAAGTAGAAATTTGTTTTCATAAATTTAAAAACGTAATAAAATAATCAGTTTATTGGATCAGTTTGAATAATTAAAAAATTAAAAATACTTTTTTAGACTATTTATATAATTATGAATATTTTATTCAATAAAAATTTTTAGTAGGATTTATGATTTCTGAGATACCGAGAGTGTCCGTATTCGCGCACTGTCCGTATTCGGTTACTTTCCCCTATATAGGTATTACATATGTATTACAAATAAAACATGTTAACAATGAAATAAACCAACAATTATACAAAAAAAACACAATAATATAATACTTTTTAAATTAAAACATGTAATAATACATTATTAATTGATTGGAAAAAAAAACGAAATATGATTGAAAATTTTACAAAATTATCTTGAAAATCGTAAAAAATAATCGATAATAGAAATATAATAATTATTTATAATTATTGTTATTTATTTAATTCAAGTGTTTATTTTAACAAAATAATTAATAAACAGGTCGATTGACTTAAACTAATCTTCTTTATTCACTAAAATTATTATATAAATACGATTATATATATTAATATTAATTGGGGACAACAATAGAAAACAATAATTATTATATTGAGGCCAATTAGGAGGAAAAGAACAAACATATACAACCATTAACTCTCCGATATTTATTACAATAATATAGCAGAAAAGCACTTTTTACATAATCGATAGTATTATTCAATATATTTAATTTGTCATAGATTTTTCTTAAAATATTAGGTAACATTAACATTATACACAGTTCGTTAATGTAAAATATTGTCATATTTATTACCGTTTTGATTATATTGCCATCGACCAAAATTCCCTCATTGAAGAAATCCCATCACGCATGCGTGGTGCACCCTAATATAAACTACACATTAAAATATAATAAAATGTCTTCTATGTATTAGAATACAACAGAATAATACGCCTAACTATTAAATCGTGTAAGATAGAAGATAATCCAAGATAATAAAGCGTATTCAAATAGTTAATATATAGATGAGATAGGATGGAGATATAGGGAAGTGAGAGGTGGATATATATATATATATATATATATATATATATATTATAATATATGATGTTATCTATAGATATGTAGTGTATGTAGTTTAAAGGATGTACGTTACATATTAGTTACTACACAGTAGTATTACATACGTTAGTGTAACAGTTAATACACTCTACATTGTACACTAGTACAGTGTCCGCTCTTGTTTTTAGCATGAACTTATAAAATAAGAACATATTTGTTTGTATTATCATGCATGGGTCACTAAAAGTTATATATATATATATATATATATATATATATATATATATATCATCGATATATCATTGATATAAAGACAGTTTTTTATATCGATATCTTTCTTTATATCGATGATATATATGCGTATTGTGTTATCATTTACATACATTTTAAAAATCATAATCTTTGTTATTTTTTATTTAAATAAATCATAACATTAATTTAATTTCCATTTTTCTCTATAATTAAGTTTAATTTTAATTGGATGATTTATATATATATCTGATAGCATTAATATCCTTTAATATAAATAGATTTATTCATGATAAACAATTATAGCGTCTATATTTATTTATTCGTATATTTTTGTATAAGTTAGTTATATTTCTCCGACAAATTTATTAATATAGAATTGTATATATATATATATATATATTCATTTTCATAATTAATTATATAAATGTTTAATACTATAATATATTATAGTATACTATTAATATATATATATATTCATTTTCATAATTGTTTAATACTATAATATATTATAGTATACTATTAATATATATATATATATATATATATATATATTACTAAAATTGTATTAGTACCTATCATAGAATTCTAAGGGGCGAAGCCATATGATATAGCTAGAGAGAATTTTTAAACTTTCTCTCTATCTCTATGGGCGAAGCCCATAAATATATAACTTATTTGGTACCTATGTATAATATTAATATTATATAAGTATTAATGTCACACTAATTTAGTGTGGGTAAATAAACATTATTTAAAATAAATATATCTATATTTATAATCATTTTATATTTCATAAATATATCAGAACCCTACATATTTATCTTATACGCAGATATGCATATTTAGCTAATGATTTCAAGTAGGCCAACGTACACTGTACGACCGTCCGACGTCCGACACTGAGTGTACGTCGTACACCCCCAACTCGGATAAACCCTGGGATAAGCAGTTAGTAATAACATGTATATTATAATGTAGATTATAATTGTTATCTAAAGTAATAATTTTATATAAAATAAAATTAACTCATAAATGAGTATAATTAACATAAATTAATAGTTTAAAGATATATATTTAGATTACAAATTTGGGTATACCTAGTATATACGAATTCATGTACAATCATTGTTAACATACATTGTACATATATTGATGTAATTGTACAATAAAAAAAGTAAATATACTATATTTTATAAATGATCATATATCAATATTATATATTATACTATTTATAATTGTGTTTAATATATATATAGGTTATCTATATATCTAATATTTAATCCTAATATATATTGAAATATATATTATATATATATATATATACATAACTTTATAACATATGTATATATATATATATATATATATATATATATATATATGTAATACATATTACGTATATATACGTAATATATATACATATATATATATATATATATATATATATATATACATATGTTATAAAGTTAAACGAACGGATAAATCCGTATTAAGTACATATGATATAATATATTCAGGATAGTAATATTGTAAAACAATATAAATGTGAAATAAATAGAACACAATAATAAGTATATTTATTAATTGTAACATTAACTATTTATCAAATGTTATAATGTTCATGATTAACTATATAATATATATATATATATATATATATATATCATATATGAAGCCATAACGAAGATAATTCTCATAGATGAATCACAGTAATTCAGTGTATACTGCACTATAGTGTTCGGGTATCGTAAGCAGCCTGTGGTTCTAGAGGATCCTGTGACACGCCCGTATGAGTTGGCTGTAGTACAACTAGCCGGTCAAGCTACACCTACATTATACACCACTACTACTGGTGGTGGTGCTGCTGAGGCTGCTCAGGCTGCTATATATATATAAAGAGATCGCCACTGCCATAGCTAACAGTAGCATCAGTAGAAGCTATAGGTGCTGCTATAGTACCACCAGCATCTGTAGCTTCTACTGCTGCTACTGTTAGTCATGCCAGCTACTATAATCGTCTCCATCGTCTCGTGCACGTCGAATACTAAAATGTGGAATATCGCAACGTTAGCACGTAACTGACATGGCTCTTATTTCGTTACTCGTCGTGGATTTGTTTATTCTCCGTTCCGCTCAAACATGTACGATGCTTTTAATTCTTTGGAAATAACCACCTCTTTATAATAATAAACCTCTTTATTATATTTCTCTATTCTCAGATACTCCATGTTGGTAGTCGTCATGTTGTCATCATGTAGGTTCCATCCTGAACCTATAATTACGTAACCCTTTAGAAGTTATGACGTAATCACGTCTTCATCAGCATATATATATATATATATATAGTGAAATACACAGTGCAATACTACATATATACTTGTATTCAATGATACCTCTTATCTATTTGTTATATATATATATAGGAATATATATGAATATTAATTAACTAATAGGTAATAGGTATCATTGCATACAGGTATACATGTACTACACCTACTAATTGTTGAACAATAGCACGCTAGCATCGCGATACATGTATAATACATGTATAATACCTACATGTATAATACCGGCGTACACGGTCATATCGCAATAGCGACACGTATTTAATTTATTTTCGATAACTTTCATATCGATAGGCTTATCCGTACGGATTCTTGGTGTGAACTCAGCTTAAGGTAGTAGTAGAAGCTGACCAATCTGTAAGGTTGAACAGTCTTATTGTAAGAGTGTGTAATACAAGGGTGTAGTTAAGTTTACTACCCCTTTATGGGTGGTACCCTTTAATGACTATGGTCAATTATGCAATACTTAGAAGAAATCCCTCTGCATCTACAATATATAATACGTTATATAATTAGTGTACAAACGCTGTATAAAATGGGAACAAATATATTGTTTAACTAAGTTTAGACGTGTGAGTATTTATTTATATATTATATAATATATCATAACAATAACTATTAAAATACATAACATATAAAATAATAATTATTGAAAGCATGTACAGCATTAATATTATAACTTTTCATATAAACCCAGATACAATACATCGTAGATCTATATGCTATGTACCATATGGATCTACGATTTATTTATCGAATGTTGAACGAATATTCAATTTGTATTATAATTGTTATTATAATATACTATAGGTAGGTAAACCTATTACCTAATTATTACCTAATTATATTATTAAAATATTACACATAATATTATTTGTGTTCTTATAAGGAGACCCCCAAAGGGCTTGTAAGGGAAATGTATTGATTGTTATTAAAATATGACTATAGTATACTATAGTATTTAATTAATTTAATTATTATTTTATATAAATTAATAAATTTAATGATAATCACATGTTTGTCTTACATACCAATATATATATATATATATATATATATATATATATATATGTAATAATATAATATATGTAATAACTTAACTTATGATAATTATCAATATAGAAAACTAAATAATTGTATTATGGATATGATGGTATACCATATACCTGTAATATTATATAACTTATAAATTATAACTTATATATAACATATATCCTGTATTGTTTTCTGTATACTATCTCCGACTTTTCAACTGTATTAATGTGTTGTATTTACATTGATTTATTGTCATTAATTATGATCATCTACGATGGGTGGGGAACATGTATAGAATACCTTTGTATACTATAGTATATATTATATACCCTATTTAACATTAGTGTAGGTGAATATATATATATATATATATATATATATATATATATATATATAGTATTTAAGTATATATATATAGTATTTAAGTATTTATATATCACACTAGATTATTTATTCACTATTTACACTGCAAATTTACTTTTCAATAACAATTAAATTACTTGAATAATAATTTTTAAATCTTCAGTCATTATTTGGAAAAAATATATTGTAATAATATATATACACTTGAATGATATTAAATATTAATATAAAATATTTTATGCTGTAAGGTAATAAAAAAAATTGACATAATACCCTTCCTTCCCATATATATATAAACTGATTATAACTATAGCTACCTACTAAGTTGGAATCATTAATTAACTATAATAAGTGGGAGGGTTGTTAATAACTTGTTATTATTATTTCATTTATATATAAACGAATTTTTATTTCTAAAGAATTCACAGTGTACAATATACATGTATACATGTGTATGACACATATAACAGTTAACCAAGTCAGTTTATGTATTATTTAAACTAGATTCACAGTGATTACATGATACAGTAGTGTTGTCCATTATCTAGTTTGTAAATGACAATGTAACTAATTTATGATTTCTAGGAATTCTAGTCTATTACTGGATTAATAAAGAGCTATAAATATAACCTATAGGTTTTAAATATATTTAATAGAGAAAGTTTATTCACAGTATGATAGAATGTAAAGTATGGTTGTGTAAAGTATTCAGTGATTTTAAAAATGTAGTTAAATATACAAAATATAAATGTGATTTAATGGAGAAGTAATGAATGAAATCAATAATAATATGTGTAGAATAAAGAGGAATGTTTATACAAAAGGTATATACGGTTTTAAGTGTGGATAACTGTTAAATATAAAATATTAATGTCAGATTGATAAGATAAATGATTTATTAAATTATATTATTGTTAGCAACAAAATATAAACAGGAAGTGATATATATATATCTAATCATGAATTCTCAAATATGTATATATGTATTATATATAAATATATTTAAAAGTGTGTTATTTTTTAAATATACAAATATAAATGTTTATTAAAAATAATGCATATAATATATATATATATACTACTGTTGTGGTAGTGCTACCATATATATATATATATATATATATATATATATATATATATATATATATATATATATATATATATATATATATATATATATATATAAAGAGATAGCCATAGCTAACAGTAGCATCAGTAGAAGCTATAGGTGCTGCTATAGTACCACCAGCATCTGTAGCTTCTACTGCTGCTACTGTTAGTCATGCCAGCTACTATAATCGTCTCCATCGTCTCTTACACGTCGAATACTAAAATGTGGAATATCGCAACGTTAGCACGTAACTGACATGGCTCTTATTTCGTTACTCGTCGTGGATTTGTTTATTCTCCGTTCCGCTCAAACATGTACGATGCTTTTAATTCTTTGGAAATAACCACCTCCTTCTCCTCGTCATACATTTCTAAATCTCCCTCCATGTTGGTAGTCGTCATGATGTCATCATGTAGGTTCCATCCCTAACCTATAATTACGTAATCCTTTAGAAGTTATGACGTAATCACGTCTTCATCAGCATATATATATATCACACATATATATATATATATATATCACACATATATATATATATATATCTCACACACATATATATATATATATATATATATATATATATAGTATTGTAGTAATGTAGTATTGCACTATATATGTGATATATATATATATATATATATATATATATATATATATATATATATATATTTATATATATATATCACATATATAGTGCAATACTACATCTATACTTGTTTTCAATGATACCTCTTATCTATTAGTAATATATCAATATATATATATATATATATGAATATTAACTAACTAATAGGTAATAGGTATGATTGCATACAGGTATACATGTAGTACACATAGTAATTGTTGAACAATATCATGATATCATCGCGATACACGGTCATATCACAGTATCGAGAATTGTGTAATCTCCTCTCGATAACTTTCATATCGATAGGCATCTCTTGGTAGTTGTAGAAGCTGACCAATCTGTAAGGTTGAACAGTTGTATTGTGAGAGTGTGTAGGGTGTAGATAATACTATTACTAATAGTCCTAATACAAGGGTGTAGTTAAGTGTACTAGGGGTAGCTACCCCTTTATGATACCCTTTCATGACTGGTCAATTCATCAATACTTCGCTTAGAAGAAATCCATCTGCATCTACATTATATAATACGTTATATAATTAGTATACAAACGCTAAATAAAATGGGAACAAATATATATTGTATCTAAGTTTAGGCGTTTGTGTATTTATTTATATATTATATAATATATCAGAAAAATAACTATTAAAATACATAAATATAAAATAATAATTATTGAAAGCATATACAGCAGTAAAATTAAAACTTATCATATAAAACCATATACAATACATCGTAGATCCATATTCTATGTAGGATTCCATATTATATGTGTATTCATATCCTGCCATATGGATCTACGATTTATTTCTCGAATGTTCAACGAATATTCAATTGTTATTAGTTATTATCTAATTATCTGGTTAAAATATTACACATAATATTATTGTTGTTCTTATAAGGAGACCCCCAAAGGGTTTATAAGGGAAATGTATTGATTGTTATTAAAATATGACTATAGTATAATATAGTACTATATATAGTACTATATATAGTATTTAATTAATTTAATTATTAAATTAATAAATGTAATGATAATCACATATTTGTCTTACATACCAATATATATATATATATATATATTTATTTATTGTATGATTTTCTTAAACATATTTTACGATATAGTTTTACTATTGTATATATATATATATATATATATATATATATAAATTATATAATATAAATTATATAATATAATGTGAATTATATATACGTGTATATATTATTAGATCGTATATGGTGATATATAACCTATGAATGTCGCTCACTGTAATTCATGTTCCTTCTCAAGGTCATTGTATGATAAGCCAGTTTACTTTATTAAGTAGAGGTCACTAGTTGGAACGTGTTAGGGCACTGTTTCTGTGCGAGGGCAGATATGATTAATTATATAGTTTATTCAATTCATATTTTTATTTTATTCTATTTAAATTATATATATATATATATATATATGCTTTTATGTACTTATAAACTATATTTTTATTGATATGTGATTAATAAATTAATACATATTCAATAATATTC
>OZ025243.1:53030613-53038113 GCA_964019155.1 Osedax fenrisi
CCAACGTGAAACTTTGTACGCCCTTCCTCCAATTGGTAGAGAACTTCACTACCAGAGAGAGCACCGTTTGAATGACTTCTCTCAACTTACAGGACGTTCCTTTCAGTAAACATTTGTCGAATATCTAGTATAGATGAACGGGCGGTTAATGCTGGTATAGTAGCTATTGTACACTTTTTATGTATACATTATATAGGTGAGTGTGTATTTGTTGGTTTGTATGTGTGCGTATACGTGTATGTGTGTATGTGTGTGTGTAATAAATAGAATTATTAATTCGCTTGAGAAGGAAAAATTGCCTCGAAGGACATGCTTGTTAAATATTTCATTATTTTAATTAACAATTTAATTTAATTGAAGTATTTCACTATTTAAGACATCATAGTGTATAGAATAATATTATAGCATAAGATATAAATAGTTTCAGAGTTTTTATAATAATATATTATATTTAGTTTGAAGTTTTGTAATTAGAATATTCTAAATTAATATTGGTAGTTTAAAATGAACTACAACTATTTCGTATATGCTTAAGATATAAAGTTTATTATTAGTATTTTTAGCTAGTATTAAATAGGATAAATATGATTTATAAACCGAATTTATAAATTTATTTTCAATGTCGATAAGGTCATCTAAATCTTTAGCGTTCATCAAATTATCTTCAAACTGCATACTAATTGCATGCACAATCTGTGGTATTAGTAGTATTAGTAATAGTAGTAGTAATAGTAGTAGTAATAGTAGTAGTGGTAGTAATAGTAATAGTAGTAGTAGTAGTGGTAGTAGTGGTAGTGGTTTTAGTGGTAGTGTTAGTGGTAGTAGTATTAGTAGTAGTAGTAGTAGTAGTAGTAGTAGTAGTAGTAGTAGTAGTAGTAGTAGTAGTAGTAGTAGTAGTAGTAGTAGTAGTAGTAGTAGTAGTAGTAGTAGTAGTAGTAGTAGTAGTAGTAGTAGTAGTAGTAGTAGTAGTAGTAGTAGTAGTAGTAGTAGTAGTAGTAGTAGTAGTAGTAGTAGTAGTAGTAGTAGTAGTAGTAGTAGTAGTAGTAGTAGTAGTAGTAGTAGTAGTAGTAGTAGTAGTAGTAGTAGTAATAGTAGTAGTAGTAGTAGTAGTTATTTATCATTCCTATAGATAGCGTATATACATGTATATGAACTATATCTAGTGCCATTAATATTAACAATATTATCACACGGATTTGTTTTTACTGTGGTATACCCTATTACCATACATATCTCGGCCACTGTCCAGGAGGATTATCCCGTGCCTGGCTTGCTCTGGTTGTCGGTAACCCACGTTTAAACCGTCGTGGTCTTGAGATTAGTTTTTAATTATTATAATACATAATGTTTTTTAATATATAATATCTATATTTCTAAATTTTATAATTGACTTATTTACGTATATGCTGATTTGTTTTTAATATATACATATACATTTGTTTATGTGTATATTTATTCACTTATACTTACAGTTATATCACAATATATACCTATTTATTTATATACATTTAATTTATAATATATACATTACAAATAGTTATCAACATGAATACATGCTATCACTGTTCACTTTCTAATGATTATCTAGTAATAGAGTGTTCAACATGTAATAAATATATTCACCAAATGTGTCTGTTTAATGCTAACTGTTTACCAGAAAAATGGATTAACAGTAATACGCCATCAAAAGCGGTTTTACAAATATTTAACAGTGTTGACTTTGCATTCACATGTACTTCATGTATTGATGCTATATCTATTGATAATCAATCACAAAGTACTATATCTGATATTTCTACAAATACGATACTAAATTCTGAAAGCTATAATACAGATACAATTACTGACACTACTTACCCTACAGACACGTATACATATATACCGACATTACAATCAATTGCTGATGATATAAAGGAAATAAAAATAATATTAAATAAAACGAATATACCCACATACGCTGAAAAATTAATAAAATCTACTAATAATATGATAGAAACCAATTTAAATGTAACTAATAATATCAAACTACTACCTAAAGCACCAGACTCATTTAGTATCGTAATTGAAAATATTAGAAAGCTAAATTCAAATAATAACATAATCAATAATATGTTCACACAAATGCAACTAAATACAAATATTATTTCTAAAGTTAAATATAATTACAAAAATATTGAAATATCATTTAACTCTCATTATGCCCAATCTCTTTTTATATCGTCAATTCATTGTTTAAAACATTCAGTATACAGTCAATTATTTATTAGGAATTCTGTTGACGACAAAACACTCCTATATGGTAAAATTATCTATCATGCAATAAAATCAAAATATGTAGTAGATCATAAATGTGTTTTCAATAGATTTAGAAATACTTATGAATTGAGATCTATAAATGCATATACTAAAAGAATCGACTGGTCAATCAATCCTTTATCAATATCAGATGATAATATAGAAAAATATACTAATAGCTATAATAATTATATATCTAATATACAAATAAATAAAAATTCACAAAATAAACGCGTAAACCCTACAAATAGATATTCTAATCTACACAATAATATTATAGATAAACCTACATGACTTTTAAATGATAAATATATAAAGTGTGCTTTGATCAACGCACGCTCAATAAAAGCTAATATCGAAATATTATCAGACTTCATTACTGAATTTAATCTCGACATAATAGCAATTACTGAAACTTGGCTTACACATGACTTTACTCCTTTAATTTCCCAACTTATTAACGATACTTACATTTTTAAACACACTCCACGAAATACACTACATGAAAACAAAACCGGAGGTGGTATTGGTATTCTTTTTAAAAAATCAATGAAATTAATAAGCTACACAAACTATATTATCTCTGGTTCTGAATGCATTATAGTTGTATTACAGACATCTACAAATAATTACACTAGATTTGTAATAATATACCGACCACCATCTAATAATTATATATCATTTATAGATGATCTCAATGATCTTCTTATTTCGATTAAACTAAACAATACAATTTTACTCGGAGATTTTAACTTCCATGTTAACCTAAAGGATACCCCCTCATTACGACTACTCTCCCTGACTGAATCACACTTACTTCACCAACACGTCAATAAACCTACACATACTTCTGGAAATACTTTAGATTTAATTTTTTCCACTAATAGTCAATATCTCATACTCAATAATTTCGAAATTCGACATATAATAACTGATCACTATGCTGTCACTTTTCTTCTCAATATAAAAAGTGATAATATTAGCCATTCCCAAATTAAATATAGAAACCTCAAAGCAATATCAATTTCAACATTCTCCTTTGATCTTTTATCGTCGCTAACTCACGATATAAAAATCAATACATTAAATAATATCCTAACAAATATCCTTAACAAACACGCTCCTCAAAAAAATAAAACTATTCGAAATAACAGAAAACGTTGGTTTAATCAAGAAACAATATTAGCCAAACAAAATATGAGAAGATGTCAAAGACAATATTCTAAACATCCTAATATCCAACTTCTTAACCAATTTATAGTTTCCAAAAAAGTATTTAAAAAATCCATTGTAGCAGCTAAAATTCAGCATTACGAAACAGAAATTAATAATTGTAACGGAGATATACGTAGATTATATAAATTTACTAATACTTTATTAGGAAAAACGAAACAAAAATATCTACCTGATATACCCTATGATATCATGTGCATTCAGTTCTCTCACTTTTTTACTGACAAACTTAACAAACTACATACATCCCTCACACTTAATTATAATAATACAATACCCATTACACTACCAAATACTACTTGTCATCAACTTTCATTATTCCTCCCAACAACTAATGATAAAATAAAAATATTACTTAATTCGTCTAAATCATCTGCTCCTCACGATCCCATACCCGTATCTCTTATGAAAAGAATCATTAATAGTATTACAATACCCATTGTTAAAATAATTAATGATTCCCTAAACTCTGGATACGTCCCGACACAACTGAAACACGCAATAGTAACTCCGATACTTAAAAAAAATAAACTAGACATCAATGACCTAAATAACTACCGACCCATATCTCAATTACCTACAATAGCCAAACTTTTAGAAAAAGTTGTATATTTTCAACTTAATAATTACTTACATACTTACCAACTAATAGATAAATATCAAAGTGCATATCGTTTACATCATAGTACAGAAACTTCTGTACTACATGTTATTGATAATGTTATTAAATCTCTTGATATTCATTCTAATATACAATTACTCCTTCTCGACTTATCTGCTGCGTTTGATACTCTAGATCATATTATTTTAAAACAAAGATTAATTGATATCGGTCTAACTGACAAAGCTTTAGATTGGATGATGTCATTCATCTCGAATCGTACATTCTCTATAAAAACTGGAAACCACTATTCTCAACCAAATAATTTAAAAACAGGTGTACCTCAAGGTTCTGTACTTGGACCTATTCTGTTTCTAATCTATATTAGACCTATATCTAGCATCATTAGACAATATAAGCATATCAAATATCATCTTTATGCTGACGATATACTTCTATATAGTACTATATCTCAACACAGTCTATCTCATCGTAATGAGTTATCCAACTGTGCAAATGACATACATGTGTGGCTAACAAATAATAAGTTAAGTCTTAACACTAACAAATCTGAATTAATTAATATTCCTAGCTCTTACAATGATTTTCCAATTATATCAATTAATAGTATAATCATTAATCCTAGTTCCAAAATAAAATATCTAGGAATAACTATTGACCGCGATATGTCGTTGAATTACCATATTCAAAGTATATGTAGTAAAGCTAACCATAATCTATATAACATTCGGCATATACGTAAATATATCAATAATAATCTAACTTATATTTTAATTAATTCATTAGTTTTTTCGTCAATTGATTACTGTAACTCTATACTAATTGGACTCCCCCAATCCACGATATTACCTATTAATCGTATTATCAGATCAGCTGTGAGAACGATATATCGGCAACCACGCGGGGATCACTCAAGTGTCACCTTAAAGATGAAATCACTTAGGATACTATCAGCATCAGAACGTGCTGAGAAAAGAGTACTGTGTATCGCTCACAAGGCCCTAACTACTCATCAGCCCGAATATATACGATCTTCACTCCAATTGATACAACCTCTTAGAACTACAAGATCAACTGAGGATATCTTACGATTTGAAGTAGGCGTCCCCAATCTAACACGTACGACAAAGCGTGCTTTCTCGTACGCTCTTCCTCGATTATGGAATCCTATTCCTCGTTCTATACGAGAAATTGTAAATTTGTCAACGTTTAAACGTAACCTGGTAGAATATTTATTAAATCGTTAATTAATAATTCAACCTACTTTTATATTTAAATTAGTGTTATACCTATATCTCCTTATTTAATTTGTCTTTTTTTTATTAACACAACACTTAACAGAGCAAACCTATTGCTATACAATTGAGTGTCTAAATAAACCATTTTGATTTGATTTGATTTGATTTGATTAGTAGTAGTAGTAGTAGTAGTAGTAGTAGTAGTAGTAGTAGTAGTAGTAGTAGTAGTAGTAGTAGTAGTAGTAGTAGTAGTAGTAGTAGTAGTAGTAGTAGTAGTAGTAGTAGTAGTAGTAGTAGTAGTAGTAGTAGTAGTAGTAGTAGTAGTAGTAGTAGTATTAGTAGTAGTAGTAATAGTAGTAGTAGTAGTAATAGTAGTAGTAGTAGTAGTAGTAGTAGTAGTAGTAGTAGTAGTAGTAGTAGTAGTAGTAGTAGTAGTAGTAGTAGTAGTAGTAGTAGTAGTAGAAGTAGTAGTAGTAGTAGTAGTAGTAGTAGTAGTAGTAGTAGTAGTAGTATTAGTAGTAGTAGTAGTAGTAATAGTAATAGTAGTAGTAGTAGTAGTATTAGTAGTAGTAGTAGTAGTAGTAGTAGTAGTAGTATTAGTAGTAGTAGTAATAGTAGTAGTAGTAATAGTAGTAGTAGTAGTAGTAGTAGTAGTAGTAGTAGTAGTAGTAGTAGTAGTAGTAGTAGTAGTAGTAGTAGTAGTAGTAGTAGTAGTAGTAGTAGTAGTAGTAGTAGTAGTAGTAGTAGTAGTAGTAGTAGTAGTAGTAGTAGTAGTAGTAGTAGTAGTAGTAGTAGTAGTAGTAGTAGTAGTAGTAGTAGTAGTAGTAGTAGAAAAAACAAAACTATTCGAAATAACAGAAAATGTTGGTTTAATCAAGAAACAATATTAGCCAAACAAAATATGAGAAGATGTCAAAGACAATATTCTAAACACCCTAATATCCAACTTCTTAACCAATTTATAGTTTCTAAAAAAGTATTTAAAAAATCCATTGTAGCAGCTAAAATTCAGCATTACGAAACAGAAATTAATAATTGTAACGGAGATATACGTAGATTATATAAATTTACTAATACTTTATTAGGAAAAACGAAACAAAAATATCTACCTGATATACCCTATGATATCATGTGCATTCAGTTCTCTCACTTTTTTACTGACAAACTTAACAAACTACATACATCCCTCACACTTAATTATAATAATACAATACCCATTACACTACCAAACACTACTTGTCATCAACTTTCATTATTCCTCCCAACAACTAATGATAAAATAAAAATATTACTTAATTCGTCTAAATCATCTGCTCCTCATGATCCCATACCCGTATCTCTTATGAAAAGAATCATTAATAGTATTACAATACCCATTGTTAAAATAATTAATGATTCCCTAAACTCTGGATACGTCCCGACACAACTGAAACACGCAATAGTAACTCCGATACTTAAAACAAATAAACTA
The DNA here is from genome assembly GCA_964019155.1 of Osedax fenrisi. Lineage (NCBI taxonomy): Eukaryota > Metazoa > Annelida > Polychaeta > Sabellida > Siboglinidae > Osedax > Osedax fenrisi. Next base: position 53,037,473 of record OZ025243.1, read on the forward strand.
GACATCAATAACCTAAATAACTACCGACCCATATCTCAATTACCTACAATAGCCAAACTTTTAGAAAAAGTTGTATATTTTCAACTTAATAATTACTTACATACTTACCAACTAATAGATAAATATCAAAGTGCATATCGTTTACATCATAGTACAGAAACTTCTGTACTACATGTTATTGATAATGTTATTAAATCTCTTGATATTCATTCTAATATACAATTACTCCTTCTCGACTTATCTGCTGCGTTTGATACTCTAGATCATATTATTTTAAAACAAAGATTAATTGATATCGGTCTAACTGACAAAGCTTTAGATTGGATGATGTCATTCATCTCGAATCGTACATTCTCTATAAAAACTGGAAACCACTATTCTCAACCAAATAATTTAAAAACAGGTGTACCTCAAGGTTCTGTACTTGGACCTATTCTGTTTCTAATCTATATTAGACCTATATCTAGCATCATTAGACAATATAAGCATATCAAATATCATCTTTATGCTGACGATATACTTCTATATAGTACTATATCTCAACACAGTCTATCTCATCGTAATGAGTTATCCAACTGTGCAAATGACATACATGTGTGGCTAACAAATAATAAGTTAAGTCTTAACACTAACAAATCTGA
>OZ025243.1:53048113-53190613 GCA_964019155.1 Osedax fenrisi
ACGCTATCTTTTGATATCCTTTCAGATAGACTTTTAGACATTGGTATATCTTCAACTGCTCATGATTTCTTAATTGGATTTGTCACTAATAGAACTTTTTCTGTTAAGATCAATAACTCCTATTCTAAATCTCAATCATTTAAGTACGGGGTTCCGCAAGGATCCGTCTTAGGTCCACTACTATTCTCTATATATCTGAACCCAATAACTAATATCATCAAATCATTTAAAACATTAAGATTTCATCTCTATGCTGATGATATTCTTATTTATTCTGTTAATAGTAGATTGGTAATGAATAATGAGCTAGTTGAATGTGCCAATCAAGTGAATAAATGGCTACTTATGAACAAACTTCTACTTAATACTTCCAAAACTGAATTACTGAACTTACCGCATAACTTTAATAACTTCACTGATGTATTTATTGATAATATTAGAATTATTCCATCACTAAAAATTAAATATCTTGGTATTACTATTGATAATAAATTGAATTTTGATGATCATATGTCAACTGTTTGCAGGAAAGCAAATTTTCATTTATATAATATACGCTATATAAGAAAGTTCATTAGCAAAGACCTCACTACGATGCTAATTAAAGCAATGGTATTTTCGTCGACTAATTATTGTAATTCGATATATTTAGGTCTATCCAAAAAATTGAATAAATGTATCTTTAGAATTGATCATTCGGCAGTACGATTAATCTATCAACAACCTTTATTTGATCACTCGAGTGTTACATTGCGTCAACATAATCTTAATATTCTCAACAATATTAATAGAAGCAAATATAGAATTCTATGTATAATTCACAAATCACTCACTGCAGGTCCTTCATATATTAGAACTTGCCTATCAGTTAAAGTGCCTATCTGTCGTGAACTTCGATCATCTAATGATGTATACTGCTTACAAGTCAAGAAATCAGTGAAAACAGTAACTTCCAAGAGAGCCTTTCAATACTATGCGCCGCCACTATGGAATTCTCTTCCCTTGCAAATAAGAATGATTCCTAATCACGATACCTTTAAATTTAATTTAAAACGTTATTTATTCAATATTGAAAAGTCTTAATTTATTATTTTTACGTTATTTATGTTATGTATGTTATTGATATGTTTTATTTTCCATATGACATTATATCATATGGTTTTTTTTTTATATATCAATAACCAATATTGCATTTTGCAATGTACAGTTTATAATAATACTAATTATTATTTTGTTTATATTCAATTATGTTATTTTTGTTTGTTTGCTTTGTTACACTCTTGAGAACGCCTGGTGTGTTATTTGCAGTGTTTAAATAAATCGTTTTGATTGATTGATTGATAGTAGTAGTAGTAGTAGTAGTAGTAGTAGTAGTAGTAGTAGTAGTAGTAGTAGTAGTAGTAGTAGTAGTAGTAGTAGTAGTAGTAGTAGTAGTAGTAGTAGTAGTAGTAGTAGTAGTAGTAGTAGTAGTAGTAGTAGTAGTAGTAGTAGTAGTAGTAGTAGTAGTAGTAGTAGTAGTAGTAGTAGTAGTAGTAGTAGTAGTAGTAGTAGTAGTAGTAGTAGTAGTAGTAGTAGTAGTAGTAGTAGTAGTAGTAGTAGTAGTAGTAGTAGTAGTAGTAGTAGTAGTAGTAGTAGTAGTAGTAGTAGTAGTAGTAGTAGTAGTAGTAGTAGTAGTAGTAGTAGTAGTAGTAGTAGTAGTAGTAGTAGTAGTAGTAGTAGTAGTAGTAGTAGTAGTAGTAGTAGTAGTAGTAGTAGTAGTAGTAGTAGTAGTAGTAGTAGTAGTAGTAGTAGTAGTAGTAGTAGTAGTAGTAGTAGTAGTAGTAGTAGTAGTAGTAGTAGTAGTAGTAGTAGTAGTAGTAGTAGTAGTAGTAGTAGTAGTAGTAGTAGTAGTAGTAGTAGTAGTAGTAGTAGTAGTAGTAGTAGTAGTAGTAGTAGTAGTAGTAGTAGTAGTAGTAGTAGTAGTAGTAGTAGTAGTAGTAGTAGTAGTAGTAGTAGTAGTAGTAGTAGTAGTAGTAGTAGTAGTAGTAGTAGTAGTAGTAGTAGTAGTAGTAGTAGTAGTAGTAGTAGTAGTAGTAGTAGTAGTAGTAGTAGTAGTAGTAGTAGTAGTAGTAGTAGTAGTAGTAGTAGTAGTAGTAGTAGTAGTAGTAGTAGTAGTAATAGTAGTAGTAGTAGTATTAGTAGTAGTAGTAGTAGTAGTAGTAGTAGTAGTAGTAGTAGTAGTAGTAGTAGTAGTAGTAGTAGTAGTAGTAGTAGTAGTAGTAGTAGTAGTAGTAGTAGTAGTAGTAGTAGTAGTAGTAGTAGTAGTAGTAGTAGTAGTAGTAGTAGTAGTAGTAGTAGTAATACCCTTGTCATGATATAGGTGTCGATAGTGTTCACGAAGTGTTGCAGTCTGGCTCTGATGATGTAGGCCCTATGTCTCATGCGTGTGTAGTGTTCCGTCCCCTCGAAGCCCGCTGACATCAGTGTGTTTATGTTCTTGTCCACTACCAGCGTGTTCTTCTCCAAATCTATAGGAGTGTGTGCATATGTGGGTATGTATATCTGTAAGTGTATATATATATATGTGTGTGTGTGTGTGTGTGTGTGTGTGTGTGTGTGTGTGATGTGATGTTTATACAAAGTAAGGAATACATCTAAATACATCTCCGATTGTAAACTATAAATATAAAGTCAAATAAAATATAAATATGAGTATTTGTTTTCATAAATATGTACAATTAATATTACAATTTTCGTAATTTAATAAATATATCCTTATTATCACATAATTGCAAATATAGTAGTATATTTAATAATAATATATATAATAATAATAATAATAAAATCAGATTTGGTAATTGCCTGGGTGAAAGAAGAAGCAGAGCTTATCGAGTCTTTCACCCATTTAAGATTATAAGGAAAAAAATTATATAGGAATATAATTAAAAACAAGAAATAGTAGAACAATAAATAGAGTAAAAAATTCAATTATTAAAATAAATCATCAACTCGTAAAGCATAAACAACTATAGTATATCAACTTTCCGAATGAGGGTTCATCAAGTCCAAAACCTTAGGGAATTGACTTTCGCCAATAGTATATACACTGGTAACATCTGGAGCCAGCAAATGTATCCATACTACCCGATATATATATGACAAATATATATATATGATCTGATTATACAGTATCGAATAGTATTAATTTCATTATAGTAAAGTATAAATACTTATTAATAAACTAATTTCTTATTGCGAACTCAATGCTTTCGGGGTGACTGGAAATATTGATGTTTACACTTCGGATGCGATGAGTTGTAATATCGCTGTAAGGTTAATCACTACCACTCGGTACACTCGGTACACTCGCTATATCGTTATTAAATTACTATATTATGAATTATTTTTTATGAATGTGTACACACCTTTGTTAACGTTTATTTACGTTTAAAAAGTGTTTAAATAAAATTTAATAATAATAATAATAATATTACGAATACAATTTGATTATGTTGAACCGCTACCCTCCCGCACACTGCGGCGCTGAACGTACCTTTGTAGTGGAGGTGATCTATCGAATACTTGGCGTGTTTGATCTGCAGTAGGAACAGGAATATCTGATTGTATATCGAGAGAGAGTGTCTACCGATGATGTTGTTGAGAGGCGACGGTATCTGTAACGCAAAGATAATGCTAAGACAACGCCTTATGTGGAGGCGGCGCAATGACCTTTATGTTCAGCGTGATACCGTCGAAGAATTTGTTCAGGGTTTCTACTTTATTTTCGTCGATGGTGAAGGTCAAACTATAAATAGAATTGGGCGGTTATAACTTTGTCGATGATGAGATTAACCTATTAAGGTTAGGATACGAGTACGATAAGTTACGGGAAACTTTAAAATCTACACTTGCACTGGTTCGCTATGTAATAGAACTTATTCTTTATTAACATTTAATTATATTTGTCCGAGTTCAGGTGCATTTAATTCTGCACTTGCTCTTTAAAATCAAATTATACTGGAAATCGCAGCATTATATAGCACTGCCTAATAGTGACTATCGTGAATCTCTAATAATGATAGCTCATTAACTATGATGGTTGGCTACAATAGTACAGATGTACGTCTTAAGTAAATCCCTTTAGAAGAAAAGATATTAAATATTTTTATTTATATTTATTGTATTATAAATAAATAAATTACTTAAAAATAAGTGATTATAATCATATGTTTTAACAATTAAATGTGTTCTTTTCATTATGTATTACAATGATTATATGGACAATAATTGTATTGATTAGTTTGTAAATCGAATATGTATATCTATGTATGAAAATAATTCAATACAAAAAAGTGATAGCTTGTGAAATTATAGTAATCATACATATTCACTATTAAGGGGGAAGTATTAGATAGTATGTTCTATAAATAGATTTTGCATGTAAACTATATAATATATGCACATTCACTATAAAAACTACTGGTCATTTGATTGTATAATTATATTATTAAACTTGATGGTTATTATTTTATTAATTATTATAAATAATACTTTATAGTGTATAGAAAACTATTAAATTTAACTCTCATAACAAATATTATTAATTTTCATTTACAGAGAACAATACTTGCATTTAATCTATTAATATTCATTACAATAATAAAAATGACATCTTTATATGTAATATTATAAAGTTTAATTTTCTGAAAATTTAAATTAATTTGAAGCATTATTAAAAAAGTAGTAGGTTTTATAGAAGTGGTTGCCAGACTTCTTTTTTAAATAAAATATTAAAAAAAATAAGTTAAAAAATAACTAATAACAAATATATAAAATATGTAATATATTATTTTTAAATATTGTGTATTTAAATTATTGATACTAATTTATCAATATATGGCTGTTTTTCCGGCATGTTTTCTGGCTCTATTCACTGGCAATAAATTTTACGATATATTTAGCGCAAGGAATAATAAGTTATTCAGCAATTGTGTATGGTTGCTTTACTTTTGAAATTTGTGATGCTATCTGAATAAAATTATGTTAAAATTGTATACATATTAAAATTATATTTACCTTTTTTTACTTAATATATAGACATCATTGTTTGTTATTTATTTTAATTTATTTACAATTTATAAAAAAATGGCAGACGACCCACTTGTATATATAAAATATTAATATATATATATATATATATATATATATATATATATATATATAATTATTTATATGTAATAAAGATTAATTTTTAATATATTTAATATATGTAGAAATAAATATATAAATAATTTATCACATATTAAATTAAAATATTTTACCCAAACATTTTTAATTAGTAGTTTACTACCTTTAAAAATTGATTATTTCGTATAGTTATAATTACTTATAGGTATGTTCTATATATACGATTTTAAAAATAAAACTTCATATTTTAATAATTTGCACACAAAAATAAATTTTATAATTGTGTGTTCATCATTGAAAGTAATTTGTTGTATTCAATAGATATTAATCTACTACATAAACGTATTGACTTTTTTTTGCAGATGTACGCCATCTATTACGGATAAACTAAATAACCAGTCGTATTCGAAGTTGAGTTTATTGTCTTTGATGGCTTCGTGTATACTGTGCTCGAGGAAGTAGTGCGTCTTCCAGCGCTGCGATTGGCTGATACTTTCACTGATCGTAGAGTAGAACTGTAACATCACCGAACCGTATTCCATGAAGTAGAATCCCTGCGCGTGTGTGTGCGCGTGCGTGTGGTATAATAGCATGTAATAGACTTGAATGATAGTTGCATGAAAAGCAATGAAAATATAACTTACTCCGAGAGGGTACAAATATTGTTAGTTTGATCGTTAATAAAGTATTATAGAATGTAATAATCATGAGAATGAATATATATATATATATATATATATATATATATATATATATATATATATATATATATATATATATATATATATAATAGAAAAGAGTATAATCTTATTTTGAAGTTATTTAGAAGTACATTTTATTTTATTACATTTTTTTATTAAACAAAATAAAAACATCCTTTGATAATGTATTATAATTAGTATTATTATATAGAAATTTTATATGGATGTGATATAATGTAATGTAATATATAATGTAATATATATATATATATATTAGGTTACTAAATGATAATACATGTTAAAGTATAATAAATAACTCGTTAATCACAAAGTATTATCGTGATAGCAAATCTATCTTTCAGTTTGCTTAGAATTATTAATAGTTTAGAAAATATTAGTACATAAATATATATAACGGGAATATTTGTACAGCAATGGTCATATATTTACAATAGGATTCTGTATAACAATAGGGAGAACAAATGTATTAACATAAACCCTAATAACTCTGAACCAATGAATGAGATCGCATTTCTCTCTCAGCACTTTCATGAGGATATGGTTACGCGTTTCGTAGAGTGATTTGATTGGTGGATGCAGGAATTGCTCTATGATAGTCTGCAACTCGAAACTCAAATAATCCAACTGATAGTCTCCTGTTTTGTCCTTCATTCTATAAATATATATTGTTTAAATGCACAAAAGTATTGTTTTTATAATAAGTAATACATTTAAAGTTTTTAAATACAAAATTAAAAAAATATAGTACTTTCTATAATTAATGTACTGAATTCAATAAGAATTAAATATTGAACATAAATATTATGATATATTATGATATATATATATATATATATATATATTATTATATCTGGCTGTGTGGCTCAGTTAGCTAAGGTGTCAGATACACAAGCAGTAGGACACGGGTTTACGCCCCATCCGGAACATTAAAATAGGTCTTAAAATAATATTTAGAAGTGATCTTATATAATTATGTATAAATAAATTATCCGCTCTCATTAAAACCATGGATGCCTTAACATGAGAACGGCTTCAAAGGGACATTAGAGCCATATTGTTATAAGTGAAAACTTTATCTAAGTTCCTGGATGTAATTTTCTGATACCAAATAAAATAACAATAACAATATATGTTTATTTTATTTTGGAGGTATTTTTATCCCATCCCTGAACTTAGCTAAAGTTTTTACTTATAACCAAATATCTTTAATGTGCCTTCGAAGTGGTTTTCATATTATGATATCCATCTTTTTAATATGTACAGATGCATTTTATACCTCAATTATATAAAATCACTTATAAATATTATTTTAAAACCTATTTTATTTGTCCAGCTATGGAGTAAACACACTTCTTACTGATTCCTTAGCAATATTAGCTAATAACTTAAGCAGTTTATATATATAAATATATAATTTAATATTTAAGAGTAATTTACATGTTAAATAGTATAAGTAAATTAACTTTTTGTTTTCATCCGCCTCTAAAAGTTTAAAGTTCAACTGCAAGAGATGATCAATATCTTCATCAGCGTTGACATCGTTGTCAACATAGTAGTCCTTAGTGTCTTTGCGTATGTTATTAGCAACGACCACATCAGTAGTAGTGGTGGTAGTAGTATCGAGTATCCTCGTATTATCCTCGGCCACTACTTCGTGTTGGTTCACTCGGTATCTCTGACTGATCGAGTTCTTAAACTTCTCAAATATTGACGTCTCTTCGATGAAGGTTCCTGATCCAAGTATGTACAATGCGGGTGTTATTACATTTGTATACGCGTGTATATTTATATAAGTTATGGGCATTAGAAAATATGCATTCTTATTTTGTAACACTTTAGGAGAAATTAAAAGATAAATAATATAACTTAAAGAAAAGAGAGAAAAAATTAATAGTTCTTCTAATAAATAATAATTAATATTATTATTATTATATAAATAATTCATTAACATATTGGTTACCGACCTTATCTATATATGCATATATATATATACTTATATATATACTTATATATCGATGGGCTAAATATTAATACATTGACCATCAGTAAATTCATGCAATTAGTTATAATTATATGTATATTATATTATTTAAATTTATGGTATATATATATATATATATATATATATATGTATGTGTTTGAGAATGATGATAATGTTTATATATCCTAGTATGAAAATGGTATATTAAGTGAATGATTATGTACATCATATCATTTATATGGGTCGGCATTATGTTCGTGGCATTACATGTAAAATATATGGAACTAAGATGTCTACTAGAATACTAATAGCTTATGAGAGTTTACACACAATTATTTTTTTTACTTTTTTATAGATAATTTTATAGATATTTTATAGATCGGCTCTCGTTAAAACCATAGATGCCTTAACATGAGAGCGGCTTCGAAGGGACATTAGAGCCATATATGGTTATAAGTGAAAACTTCATCTAAGTTCCTGGATGGGATGAAAGGACTCAACCAAATAAAAATAACAATAACAAATAACAATAATATCTCTATATCAATTATTATCGGGTCATTGCGATTGTCATTTATCAAGTGCAAATAATAAAAAGTAGATCTAGTAAATTAATACTTAAAAATAATAAAACATTTTTAGCCTGTTTTTAAAATAAACTTATATACAATTGTATTATGTTATCATATAGACTAATATTTTATTAACTATATATTAGGTCTATAATGTAAAATTGTATAAAGATTTATGAAAGGGAAGAAAAGCTATGGGGTTTTAGATATATATATATATATATATGCTATAGCATCAAAATGGACACAAACTCCTGAGATATACGCTTCTAAAATATTATTTTGTATTTTATATGTATTAAATTATAAAAAAAATAGGTATAATAATAAAAGGTAGATAAAAGGTAGATAATTTTATCATTTAATTACGATAAAACAATATTTGTGGTAACTATGTAGATAACATTTATATCTATTACTATCACTAAGTTTCTAGGCTCTAATAGTAAGTATAATATAGTAAAAATAGATTTTATAATTTTTCCAAATATCACATATATCAAATATATATCCAAAATGAGATTGTATTGATATCATATATATATATATATATATATATATATATATATATATATATATATATATATATATATATATATATATATATATATATATATATATATATATATATATATATATATATATATATATATATATATATATATAGCAGCTACCTTCGCAGTGTCCTAGTTTAGGCAGTAGTTCGGCAGCTTTAGCGGTGATGAAGATGTAGCGCAGACTGTCGTCTCCTAGGAACTGAGGCACGACGCCGCGAAGAGTGTCCTCCCCCTCCTGGAGGTGGTCGCCGTGGTTACTAGCCTTGGAGGAGGAGGGTGCGTCACCCGCCCCGCGATAGGAGATCATCTTAGTCCAGTAATCCTCGTCCCCGTATGTGATGCCTTCGTTTCTGTGTGATGATGGGGAGTGATGATGGGGTGTGATGATGGAGGTGATGGTAGTGGCGGTGATGGTAGTGGTAGTGGTGATGATGGTACTCGTGGAAGTGGTGGTGATGGCGGTGGTGGTGGTGGCGGTGGTGGTACTGTGAAATAGATTACAAATATACATATAATCATAATAATAATAATCATAATAATAAAAAAAATAATAATACAAATAATAATAATAATAATTCATTATAATATTGGTTTATTTGATTTTTAACTTGTTCTGTTTTTAATATATTTAAAATGTATCATTTAAATATTAAACTATATAATTAATAATGTATTACTATTACAAATTACAAAGATAAGAAGAATTCAATATAGTTCAAGTATAAAGTCAATATTTCTATGCAATTTATAAAACAATGTACTTTATTTCTATTTTATTTCTATTTTTATACTATATTTTATTTATATTTTCGCCAATTTTTCGTTAATTTTTACTATATATTATATATATATTTTAGATTATTTTTAATTTATTTTTACAGTAACTGTAAAACGTATTAATTTCTTTAATATTACGACCGATAGAAACTTTGTTCTAAGTATACACACTATGTGTTGCATGCGATGTTTAACATTTAATCATTTATTAGAAGATCTTTTGTTTTCTACGATAAATGAATTTAAATTAAATAGTCACTTGTTATCTATTCTAAAAGGCTCCTAAATAAGATTATACTATTATCTATTGTTATTGCCAATTATATATTCATCTAAATCAATAAATAATTCTAATTTATTATTAATAATTAATAAATGAAATGTCACCGCAGATATATGATTCGATGAATAGCTTAATTTTATAATATATGGAATAGACATTTTTATAGAATACCTTCTTTTTATTAATTCATTGATTGTTATTAATCCTCATCCTTTGGATTTAGTTTTGAATTATAACCAAATTGCTTTAAGCCTTCAAAGCCATTATCATATTAAGGCAACCGTAGTTTAAATGAAAGCCGATCATTATTTCATATACAATTATATATTATAGATGACCGATACAAATAAAATGAATCTAATTTATTATTATTCTTCGTAATAATTAATATTAGTTATTTTACATTTATTATTTTCAACTAATTTATTATTCCTCTTAAAATTTTTTTTTTAAATTATTTTACACACTCGAGAATGATACGTTATTTTATATGTAAATAAGCGATCGAAATAAACAACTTCGATTGGTTAACGAAATAAACGAATCGGTACAAACTTCATGACGAAGAACTCTTCGCAGGGATCGTCCAGGCAGCCGGATAACATCCAGGCGTTGATAATGTCGAAGTAGGGCTTACAGGTCTCCATGAGTATAGGTAGGAAGAACTCCACCTGGGGCAGATTATTGCGGGTGTAATCATCGGGTAATGATATCATCGTAGCTATATGATCTGGGGGCCTATGTTCGATAACAACGATAATACTGACGATGACATGATGTAATTAATTCATTTGGATACTCCTAATAATGCAGATAATATTAATGTTTCAATATATTAATTTTACAATATATAATATTTCTATATATTTATGTTTCTATATATTTATGTTTCAATATATTGATGTTTCAATTAAACAAAGATTCTTCTAAGGAAATATGTAAAACTTATACGAAATTATATTATTCAATTATTATAAAATATGAACAGCGCCACCTATATAGATTATATTTCGGAACACATGTAATATTTATAATGTAAATTCGTATTAAAGTATACATTTAAAACATTTTTTAAATGATTTTAAATTATTATTTATATAATGGAAACTAAGTCTTCGTTACTAATATATAACAAATCAATATGATAGTTTGTTTTAAATGATATACATATCTACGAGGTAAGTTAAAGCTAACTAATATTACACGCGATATAATATAACAATGAAGACATTGCGGTATAAAAAGATTCAAAATTAATCTATTTCAGAGATTTTGATATTACTTCTAGATACAACAGGGGTTCATGTTAATAACATTACGTAGATATGGAATGTTATATCTTTAACAAATATTTTATATTAATTTATCGATTTTTTAATATCTTAATTATGTTAATTATTGTTAATTATGTTATATATTCAACAAATCTTTTATATTAATTTATCGATGTTTTAATATCTTAATTATGTTAATTATTGTTAATTATGTTATATATTCAACAAATATTGTATATTAATTTATCAACGTTGTAACATATTAACGTTTCAATATATCGATATATTATCATATCGACGTAATAATGTATTAAGTAGTAGCGCGTTACATAATGTTAACCACACACGCGCTGATAATGATAGTGCCAGTGATTTTTGCTATCGCTAACGGGTAAAGATGCAGCTACTAACCATACGGTTGCCGGGGTCCGAAGTGGCTACGATGACCTTGAAGGTGTCGTACAGCGAGTCCAGTAGGTCGACGGCCTTACGATGGTTTGACCGGTGGGGTTTACGCCGTTCAGCGGTCAGTACGGAGTTCAGAGCCTCGAGTTGTTCGGCCGACGTCCCTATCGTGTCCTTCAACCACATCAATGTCCTCGGGGTATCTAGAATGTTGCGTATTCTTGTATTAATGAACAACGATCGTAGGAATTACGATGATAATAACTACCCTGATAATCATAATGATACGAATAACAATGATGATAAAGAAGTTGATAATAATAAGGAGTCTAATGATGATCATAAGCAAAGATTTTCAGATGGAAAAATGGTTCACTTGACCGAATTATTGAAATAAAAACGACACTAGCTCAATGCGACAGGTAGGAGAACTAAAATCTATTTTTGGATTTCGTATCTTACATGTAAACTCGAAAAAAAATAACACAATATAATCTTAAATTAAGATATATATATATAAATATTCGGTTAATATCTAAAATTAAGTGTTCTATAAATATATATTATTTGGAGATATCAAAAGTGAATTTAACAAAAATGTTACAGAATTTGTCAAGATCAAAAGTAGATCGTAGATCGATTCAATCATTATTTACATGTAAACTATCAATACTCTGAAAATATAAATTATTAAATATAATTCATATATCTATAATAATAGAAAAAGTATATTATACTGATAAATAGATTAATTACCTTATAAATTATTAATAGTAAATTTAACTTATATGTTTATGTTTATAATACATGTGTATCCATCTAGTGGTTGGTATCAGAACTATATTAAAATAATTACATAGCTTAGATATGGAGTGAACCATCTTCTCTTCGCAAAATCTTTGTGATAAGATGACTATGATGATGATTATACGACCTTGGATTATAGATTAGTGTAATCACGTGAGCGTAAGGCGTGGTTTTAACGATGCGCAATTGATGTCACATGACTGGCTCATCCAATCAGATTATTATATAATCTAAATAACATGTGTAGTAAAGTGTTACTCCTAGACTTGCCAACATTGCCCAATCGCTGTCGTATTTCATATACATTTAAATATAGTAATCTGATTGGATAAGCCCAAGATGTCACCGACGCACCATTAAAACCACAGTCTACGTGACCTCTAATGTAGACGTGATTATGTGAAGGTCGTTGCTATACCTATGACGGTTAATGTTGTAACTAATATTGTTATAACTATATAAGTAGAAATTCATTACAATTATATGTAACATTACAGGGACAATTATGATAGGATGGTTATTATCAATCTCATACATATATTTATATTGATTATTAATTTTATTTTAAATGAATTAATTACGAAATATTATGAAAAATAAGAGAAAATATTAGTAACTTTTCAAATTGATTATTTTAATGTTAGAAAAACAATTTATTACATTCGATCATTTAGTTAATAAATTGTAAATCAAATTTGATATTGAATCTAGATGATCTAATTAAAATCATATTTTCAATGTAAGTTTATAATATGAATCAATACAATGATTATAAAACTGATAAACCAACATGATCTTTGTATCATCATATCGTGAATATCTACACGTATGGAAATGTATACAGCAATAATCATTATCGTAATATAATTATATATATATATATATTATATGCGATTACTGATTGTGAATATTCATAACAGATGCAGTTTTAATTAGATTATGAATTATCTAATTTATCAAATATGGATGATAATATATCTGAATGATGTCCTGAATCTTATTGATCTACGTTTAAGATAACCTTAATAAATATATGTATTATTTAGTTGAAATGAAAAATGATAATAATAATATTTGTTTTAAAAATGTTTTATTTGTGTGGAGTCATCTCATCACATCCAGGAACTAAGATAACATTTTTTTTAAATTATAATCTAATGGCTCTCTAATGTCCCTTCGAAGCCATAATAATAGTATAATACTATTATCCAAAATATGATAATATATATCATATATCACTAATGCAATTACATTACATTATATATTAATTAAAGTGACAATAAAACATTATCGTGACCTTGTTTAATCACCAATCTCTCAAGGTCGCAGAGTTGTTCTGAGAATCTCGAGGTGAACTGGTAAAGAGTCATCGAGAAAGTTTCGTAGGTCTTTGTGTTTCCTGACAAACAATAGAATACAGTTAACGCCGATATACCGATGTAAATATTACTATAGAAATATGCCTAATTCGACTATAAAACGTTAATTATAAATATTCTAAATTATAATAACTTCACTTTAACATCATATAATAATTATTATTAATTAAAAGAAATTTGTTTCTCTTTTCTCTTGTTGTTTATATATTTGTTGATTTCTAAAAATAGCTTCAAAATAAGATGTCATTCGGAAGATGGAATCTATCGCCCATTAAATATACAAAAAAGATCATATATTTAAACATATAAATATTAAAACTCTAAATATATATCAGAATGAGATACAATCATTGATTACATTTACATACGATATATTTTATTATCATAGATTGTTTTTACGCTATATTTTATTTCAATTTTTTATGGTGACTATAAAAAGTTTTAATTTCTTTAATCTCGTAATTTCGAATTATAATTTGTTTTTTTCGATAAACATGTTATCGTTAGCAAATATTCATACATTATACTCTCGACTATAAGTGTGCTTAAATAAAGTAATCCTATGATCACTGCTAGAGTAACCATCGTCCGCTGAGCTTCCCAGAGCGCTGTTAGCTGACACAAACGTGTTGATACGTCTGATGATGGTGCCGAGATGGGCAAACTTCTGCAGACAGGAAGTCAACGTATTCTGGGTAGAAGGGACATTATTACTGGTGGAGAGTCAGTCGTAACGCTATTTAATGTATGAATGTAATGTATGAATACTGTTGTTAAAGTGTAATAACATGATAATTCGCATTAATGTAGTACGCATTACCTTAATGTAATGTATACTAATATTTCATTTAAGAATAACACGTATTATATTTAATAATATGAGCAATATTTAACGCCGTTTAACGTAATAATATTGACCGTTTATAGAATAACCCGCTGAAACCTACAAATGATGATACCCAGGTAGTGTTACTTATTCAAAGACACCTGTACTCATTCAGTGTCGGGTAGTATGGTGGCACTACATAGCGCTGCGGTTGACATACTTTCGTTCTTAATGTGCAAGCGCTGGAATACATGCAGCTGAAATAATGCGAATAAGATTAAATTTCATATGAAGTGGCAGTACGAGTGTTATTCATAGAGTGCATAGAGAGCTAGCGTAAGATCACTTCTCACGAGATCACTGGTATTCTCTGGCTTTACCCACGTGTTAGGCTAACTGTAAGCCACTAACGTAGAGAACATGAGACATCGTCAGCGATTGGTTGATCTCGTATTTGTCGTGTCTCCATCTGTAGACGAATGAGTTGGCGGCGCCGCTCAGTAGCCTAGTAACGGTAGTCATGACAACGATACTAGTGTAAGCGAATATTGACTATGACCTCATTATTACCAAACTATATATATATATTATATATATTTTCGATTATTTTTCGTTTATTTTTAACTGTAAAACATTTTAAATTCGCATTTTTTAATTTCGTATTATTCTTTGTTTATTTCAATAACGTATGATATCTTTAGCAAATATTTATACTTTAAACTATCGACTACATAAACGCTAAAATAAAAATCAATAAAATAACTTTAATAATAGCGGAGATGAATGGTATTACCATATAGTTTCACGTATTATCTGGTATTCTGTGACGAGGCTGCAAGAATGTGCGGGGAGAAGAGGAATTTGTTGCCGCATCTCTTCACTCCTGTACGGTTAGGTATGGAATTAGAAATAGCATATTGCAGGAGGGGGGGAGGGTTACTTTAAGTATTATGATGATGATGATGATGATGATGATGATGAATTTGGTCTAATGACAAAAACAAAGTGAATAAGTATCTTACCCTTATAATTACACACATTTCACAATTAATAAATGATATAAATTAAAATTAACACAAATAATCATATATTAAATAATATATTTTAAATTATATACTACATATATTACATATTATATATTACATATATTCTATCATATATATTATTATAATCTATTATAATTGTATTATAATTTATCGTATTAAATAAATACTATATCGTATATAGAATGGAATATTAGCTACGGGAATGAGTATTACTTTTGATGAGATAGTGAACCTGGTAATACATCCCGTATTATAACCACATAATTATCTAAGGAAAGATATAACACTTACGCAATATCTTTTATTCTATTTTATACACAAAATATGAACAGCACCACCTACATATATTCAATTTTTGATAAAATTTATTATTTATAATGTAAATTAGTATCAACCTATACACTTTTAAAGTGTAAATAATATGTTTTCAATTATTATTTACATGATGAAAACTAAGTGTTCATTTCTATATATAACAAAGCAATATGATACGTTGGTTTAAATTCTATACATATATATATATATCTATGTGGTACGTAAAATCTAACTTATATCGCATATAATTCAATAGAAGAATGAAAACATTGTTGTATAGAAACCGTGTTAAACCTAAATCTATCTCAATGATTTCGCTAGCAGTGGCTGGGAGTACCCTTAATTCTATTGCGTAGATAGGGAGAGTTAGGGTTTGCTGTAACCATGCGTAGATAGGGAGGGTTAGGGTTTGCTGTAACCATGTGTCGAGAAGTTCAGCGTCCTCCCTGACCTTGACGGTATCATACGTTTGAGACGCCCTCCAATAGGGTTTCATTAGTTTGCCGCTCAGATCCTCGTAGTTTATCCCCGTCTTCTCTTCCGTCTTCGCAACTTTCTAATTGGAGCAATGAGTTACGCATGTATTATATGATATAGCTTTTAAAATAGATAACGTATAAATATATATATATATATATATATATATATATATATATTATTAATATTATGTAGTATATAATAGTCCTCTATATTATTGTTGTCCGTGGTATATTCAATGTATATTATTATTAAATTATTATCGTATTACTATTATTTTATTATTTTCTTCCCGCACGAGCGAAGGGGTCTATATGACCCTATTTTAATGCAAATAAACCTAATAGCATCATCATCATCATCATATAACTTATTTATTTAATATAAATATATTAATTGTTGTACTAAATTTTAAATACACAATCTGTAAATAATGTAGCTTAATAATAATTTATTAAAATATTTCAAAGTTATTAAAGATCGTGCAATTTATAATAGTTCGGATTGCCCTATTTCTATTTCAATAATTATATAATGTCGTCTGAAGATATTTCTAAAGAAAAGATATGATGATGAAAATATGATAATATATTAGATTTTACATTTAAAAATGTACATTTGAAATAGAAATTATTTTAAGGAGAAATTATTTTATACGGGCAACATTATAAATAAATTTTTATTTTATTAAATAATTATATTATATAAATAATTATATTTCATTTAGTAAAAAAATCGTGATGAAATTTGCAATATAACTATCAAAATTTGATGTTTTATGACACCTACTAGTCTGTTATCTTCTAAATAATTTGTAATTAAATAAAATAATAAAATAATAATTATTGTAAAATACTAGATATTATAAATTTATTCCATTTTATGAATATAAGATAGATTTTTAAAGTTTAAAACTCAATACAATTTGGAAATATCGTTTTTGGTTTACATTATGAATTAAATATATAGATGGCGCTTTCTAATGTTTATTTTCTGTTTCAAATACAAACAATTGACACCATTACATATTGTATAATTTTCTATTTTATTTACATTTCATCAAACTACGATTTATTGATAAAACCTCTTGCAATGGAAATATATTCATATAGAGTAAAAACAATAAAGTGAAATTTATAAAAAATAAAATATATATATAACATTATTAAGAATTATTTCTAATAATTTATAATTATACATGATATATATATTATTATAAATTTATACCATATTTGTATATATGAATGAATGAATGAATTCAGTTTATAGACAATGTCTAAGGAGAATAGGTGAAAGCGATGAGCTTTTTTAATTTGATATCTCCTAACAGTAGTGTAATGTCATATTTCATCATCTTCATTCGGATAAAATACAATAAAATTACATAAAAATAGATATTAAAATAAACAATAAAACAAAACTAAAACAAAATATAAAAGAAAGAATAAAACAAAACTAAAACAAATATTTGATTCCCATGTTAGCATCCAAAACAAAGTATAAAATATAATTAATACATTTTTCATAATTGTAATATAATATTTATAAAGAATCTAAATATTTGTATCACATATTTTATGTCAATTTTAATAATATTGATATATATATATATTTGTAGGTTACTATAGGTTATTAATACTGTTTATAATTGTTTTAATTCTAATACTGTTTTTTATTATGTTAATACTTTTAATTTTTAATACTGTTTAGTTTTTTTTTTTTTTTATTAGTTATGTAAAGTTAAATATATAAAACATAAAATTTGAAAAATAAATATAAAATAGTTTTGATAAATAGTAATTATAAAATTTTTTAAACATTTAATACTGTTTTTTTTTATGTTTTTAATACTTCTAATTTGTAATACTGTTTTTTTTATTTTTTGTGTTTAGTTATATGATGTAAAATATATAAAAATGTAAAATATGTAAAAATGTAAAATTTATATGGAGAAATACTATAACTATAACTATTTAATACTGATTTTTTAATAAAGTATTATAATATAAAATATTTGTTTAATTTACAATATAATATTAGAAGAAATAATATATTTTTATTATTATTAAACATCACACATAAGTGTTATATTTTATATTGGTTAACGAAAAACAATTTCATATCTTTTTTTAATTTATTTATATTTGTTATTTTATTTTTTTTAAGATTATTACCAAATATTATATCATTATAATACTTTATACCTTTGAAGAATATTGTATTTTGGTATTTTGTAGTTTTCATTAATGGTAAAATGAATCTATCATTACGTTTATTTAATGTAAAATATTCATTAAAATCAATTTTGTAATTTTTATTTAGCAATTTATAAATTAATATAATATTTCTAAACATCACCAGATTATTTAATTTTAGAATATTATTACTAATAAATAATTCAGATGTATTTGATAATCTGATTAAAGGTAATAGATTTAAATTTAAGATTTTTTTGTTAATAATTCTGATAATTTTTTTTTGCAATAACAATAATATTTATATTTGATTTATAGGTATTTCCCCATATTTCTATACCATAAGAAATATTAGATAAAAAAAAAAGAGTTATATAATAAAATCATATTTTCAGTACTTAAAAACGAAACTTTTTTCATAAAATATATTATTGATGATAATTTATTAGCTAGATATTCTATATGTTTTTTAAAACTTAAATGTTGATCTAAAATTAATCCTAGAAATTTGTAGCTACCTACAATTTCAATTTTAGAATTTCCAATATATATATCTTTTAATATTCTAGCATTCATAAAAGGTAAAATTTTTGTTTTTTCAATATTCAGTTTTAGTTTATTGATATTGAACCAATATACTAATTTATCGATATACAATTGTAGGTATTTAGTTAATAATTCATTGTTGTCTGCATATATTGTAAGTGATGTATCATCTGCATATAAGTTTAGATTAATATTGACTGCATCTTTCAAAATAGTTGGCATATCATTAATAAATAATATAAAAAAAAGAGGCCCAAGAACTGATCCTTGGGGTACTCCATATTCTATACAATCCTTCGATGATAATGAATCATTTATTCTTGTAACAATATATCTTTTATATAAATAACTTTTTAAAAATGTTTTCATTTTACCTCTGAATCCATATGATTCTAATTTATCAATTAATATATTATGATCTACGACATTAAAAGCTTTTTTAAGATCTAAAAATATTGTTGCTACTTTTTTATTATTATTAGTATTTTTTAAAATAAAATTTTGTATATTTATTAATGATAAAGTTGTATTGGAGTTTGGTATGAAGCCATATTGATTATTATTAATTATATTATTTTTATGTATAAAATTTGATAGTCTATTATATATGATTTTTTCGAATATTTTACTTATTTGTGGTAATAAAGAAATAGGTCTATAATTAGTTATTAATTGGATATTATTATTTTTATATATTGGTTTAATTATTGCATCTTTCATATTATCCGGATATATTGATTTATCAATGCATAAATTAAATAAATGATTAAGTGGAATCAATATTTCATATATAATTTCTTTTATTAAATACATATTATAATTATTTATATCTTTTGAGTTTTTTGACTTCATACTATCTGCTACATTAATAATTTCATTATTTGTTATTGGTAAAAAATAAAAACTTTTAGAATAATTTGTTAAAAATTGTTTAAAACTATTTTTTTCTGATGAAATTTCAATAGCATTATTTATGGTTTTTCCTATTGTTGCAAAACACTTATTAAAACAATTGCATTGATCTATTTCATCATATATTTCAATATCCTTATAAAAAATTATAGATGGATACTCATTTTCTTTTCTTTTTATTAATTTATTAATTATTTTCCAATTGTCTTCTTGTTTATTATGTGAAAAAAGTTGCTTATAGTAATTATTTTTATCGTGTTTTATATTTTTCTTGATTTTATTCTTTAATTTTTTATATCTATTTAGTATAGACATGCAATTAGTAGATTTATATAAACTGAATAATTTATTTTTCTTTTTTATTGCATTCTTTAATTTATTAGTTAGCCAAGGATTATACGGGGTATTTATGTTGGCTTTTTTTTTAATGAATGGACAATTTTTGTTGACTATATCATTTAAAATATTAATAAAATAATTATAACATATAGAAGGATCTGTCATTTCCGATAATACTATTTGCCAGTTTAGATTTATAAAATCATTTTTTAAATATTCAATATTTTGTTGATTAAAATTTCTAATATACATCACTTTATTATCACATTTTTTAACCCGAGAAAATGATGTAAATATAAAAAATAAAATACAATGATCTGTTATATCAGTATCAATGGTTCCATTATTTGTTATATGATCATTATTAGAAAGTATATTATCAATAGTTGAGTTGGAATAATGAGTTGGTATTGTTATATTAGCTGTTAGTCCTAATTGTGTTAGTATATATTTAAAATTATTAGAAATTAATGAACATTTTGATAAATCTATATTAAAATCACCACATATATATATTTCATTATTTAAAAATTTGGAATATATATTAGAAAATAAATCATTAAAAAAATCAATATTACTATTAGGAGATCTATAAATTGCTGAGATTATTTGTATATGTTTAGTTGTATTTTTTATTTTTATTGATAATATTTCAATATCATCTATAATAGAAATAGTTAATTCGTCTATTACACATAAATCTAACGATTTATTTACAAGTATAGCAACACCCCCACATCTTTTTTTAATTTTTAGTGTACGATTATTTAAAAATATATTATAATTATTAAAATATATTGACGGGTCATCAGTATTTATTAACCAAGTTTCAGTAAGAATTATTATATCAGGTTTATTATATAAAGTATCAAGTAATATTAAAAAGTTATTAATATTTTTATTAAAACTCCTTATATTAAATATAATGACTGATATATCTGTATTCAAATTATATGTAATTCTATTATAATCTTTAATATTATAATTATGGCAAATCATTATTAGTTTCACTAATTATATTAAATTTTATCATTTTGAAAGTATTGTTAATAAATTTATATACAATTGTATCAGATGATTTATCTTTTGCTTCTGATAATAATTTCTTTTGTGTATTTAATTGATTTTTATCAAATTCATGTGATATTCCAATTTTATTATAAATTGTATTTTTTAATCTAAAAGCATTATCTAAAATATCGATTTTTTCATTTTCCGTGTTCAGTATTGTTTTTATAGGTCTAACTTTATATGCATGTACTGGTTTATCAATATCGATTTTTCCTATTCTATGCATTTTTATAATTTTAATAGACGAAATTATTTCAAGTATATTAGATACTGTTTTAAATTCTTCGTCATATTTAGTTTTTTTATCATCATGAATTATTTCTTTTACATTATGTAATTGTTTTACTACGTGCATTTATTTCATTCATTGATTTTAAATTATTTGATACTGTATCATTAATTGTATTTATAATATTATTTTCTAATTCAGTATTTACAATATCAGCATATGATTTAACGTTATCCTTTATATTAATAGTATTAAAATTAGAAATTTTTTCTTCAAGATTATTTACTGTGCTTTTTAATTCATTAATTATTTTATTATTTTCTTCTAATACAAATTTTATGTCATTAATGTAATTTTTAATTGACTCTGATAATTCTAAGTTAGTCATTCTATTTGTCATTATGTGTGTTATATTTGATATTTTATATTATACGAAATAACATACATATATAAACATTCTACCAAGGTATACACATTTATATATGCATATCCATTTTATATATATATAACTAATTATTAGTTACTAATAAATAAATTAACTATAACTTATTACCTATATATTAGTTATGTATACATTATGTATTAATTATATTATTAGGAATACATATAGTAAGAATACTATTTGATATTTAATATTATAAATGTATTGTTTATATAAATGTAAATATATAAATATGTACTTATCTGATTTTATTCACGGATGAGCGCGCGCGTAAAAACACGTCTTTACGATTTGAATGCTAACACAAGAATGATATATATATATATAGAATTTTGTTTCATTGCATATAAATCCATATTTATTAACTATATAGAGAAGACAAAATTAGGTCATTAGCTTCTATAGATAAGAAATTTAACCATAATACATAATAATACTCCATGCCCATTTATCCTATCTTTTAACATGGTGAATTATATTACTGCTATACTTATCGGCAACGTAGCACACCCCCTTAACGAGTCTAAATATTTGATAATGGCTCATTTATATATAAACGTAGGCATGCGTCAACCTGACCGATAGCAGTACTATCAGTATATCTGTACTTAATAATCCCTAAGTATAGCCGCTCGCACCGAAAGCGCCCTATGTTTAATGTTCTACGGTATCTGGCTATAACAATCGGTCTGTATGTGTTGATGTAAAAGAGGCTAAACACTATCTTAGTATGCTCTAGTCTCTCTTCAACTCTTGCACGACCGATGCTATACGGTACGGTTACGTGAACTTATACTAATGTACCGTTTATAATCTTGAAGCGAGCATCACAGCAACTATTACGATAATATAGCGCAACATACTCGCTGAAGATAGTAAAGTTATGTAATATATATGTGTGTGTGTATGTATAAAACGAGTATAATGATATTATGTAAATAATAAATGTGAAATATAACGATAAATGCAATATTTCGCTTTAATGTATATATATTAATATATACATATCATATATATATATATATATATATATATATATCTAAATATCAATTATGTGTTATTATCTATTTAAAAGAGTGTATGCTAAAGGGTGCATAAATAACTCTACATTCATACATGCGACAACATCACTACCTTAATAAGTATGTCCTTCGCTACGTCCCTCGCTCGTTGTCGTGCCTCATCATCGTCTAGTACTGGAGGAGGAGGAGAATGGGCAACAGTATCGTCTTCGCTTAGGTCCGACTGTACGGGTGATTATTTGTTAGTGTATTTACTTAAAACAATGAATATGTATGAACATTTTATAGAAATACTTTCACTACAAATAATCAATAGTACATATAATTTAGCTAAGTAATATTGACATATTCAACAACAAAAATGTGTATATAATCAATATAAAACATATGATTATTTAATAATGGTATAAACCTCTAAGCTATTGTTTAAAGTATTTAATCTATTGTTTAAAGTTTATTATAGGATAACTAATCAACTTTGCTAATATATATATATATATATATATATATATTGTAATAATCTCTGTACTAAAATGTGATAAAATCAATTATACTTTTAATACCTAAATCTTTTTTTACCTTTACCTATCCCATAGCATTTGGATGCCGTAGGGGCGCAGTAGATTTCATCACAATTTTTTTCCATCCCTCTCTATTTTCTGCAGCTCTCATCGCTTTATTTATGTCAAGACCAGTCCATTTCACGATATTGTCTTGCCATTGTATTTTTGGCCTACCTCGTCTTCTTATACCTTCAATAGAAACCTGAAGAATTGTTTTGTACATGGAATTTGATCTTATCACATGACCAAACCATTTCAGTTTCTTCGTGATGACCATTGCTAGTAGTTCCGAATGTGGACCGATTTCTTTGGTAACTCTATTGCGTATTTCAATGTTAGTAATTCTATCTCTGTATGATATGTTCAATAGTCGTCTTAAGCACCGCATTTCTAATGTTGTTATTTTTCTTTGCAGTTCCTTCGTTATTGTCCATGACTCACACGCATATAAGAAAATTGAGTTAACTAGTGACTGCAGTAGTCGGATTTTCAGTTTAAGTTTTAGTGTTTTATCATACTATATAACATTTAGTCTAGATAGAGCTTCAATCGTCTGTCCGGTTCTAGCTAATATTTCAGCCTTTGAACCTTTATCGTCGATGATTGCTCCTAAGTATTTAAAACTTTCAACTACTTTTAGTGGCTCGTTATTTATTTTTATTTCTGATGTGAAACTACCTTCAGAATTTGCCATTATTTGTGTTTTCGTAGAGTTTATTTCCATTCCATATGCACGTGCTGTATTGTCGATTATTTTAATAAGATTGGCTAATTCAGATTCACTACCTGCTAATCCATCTATGTCATCTGCGAATCTCAGATTTGTGATTATTTTACCACCAATACTTACTGAACCTATATGATTATCTAAAGCATCGTTCATTATTTGTTCAAGCAAAATATTGAATAGTGTGGGTGAAAGTAGACAGCCTTGCCTAACTCCAGTTGTTGTTCTGAACCATTCTCCGATTTGACCGTCAAAGTAAACTGCACTTTCTGCTTTATTGTATAGATGTTGTATAGATTCTATTAGTTTTGAATTGATGTTGAATCTTTTCATTGCCGACCATAGCGCGTTGTGCCATATTCTATCAAACGCTTTTTTGAAATCGATGAAAACTTGATATAATGGTTTACTATGCTGAGAATATTTCTCTGAGATTACTCTTAAGTTGAATATCTGTTCGCTAGTACTTCTACCTGTTCGAAATCCAGCTTGCTCTTCAGAAATGAACTCTTCCATGTAATTTTTCAATCTGTTTAGGATTATCTTTAGCATTATTTTACTAGAGTGTGATATAAGGCTTATTGTCCTATAATTTTCACATTTCTGTTTGCTTCCTTTCTTATGTAAACTTATTATCATTGATTTTGTCCAGTCTAATGGCCAGATTCCAGTTTCCCATATTTTGTTACATATATCTAGCAGTATTTAAAATCACTATATGTCCTCCAGCTTTAATTAATTCGGCTGGTATATTGTCAATCCCAGCTGATTTTCCCATCTTTAATGCCTGGATAGCAGCCTCAACTTCACTTTCCAATATAGGAAAATTATCCTGGTTTGATGGTTCATTTAGTGTTAGTACTGATATATCTTCTTCTGCGTTATGTGTATACAGTTCAGAACAATATTCTGTCCAACGTTTCAGAACTTCTGTTTTATCTGTTATGCACTTTTCATCTTTATCATGTACATTAACTATTATTTTGTCCTTAAAATTCTGACCTAAATCTAATAATAATAATAATAATAATAATAATGATGATGTATATATTTATATTGTTATCATAAATACCGAAGCCAATACATATCTAACGTAAGACTCTATTGATTCTTCGTGATATTCAAAGTTATCTTCCTTCAAATAACCTGTCCAATCAAATTCTTCAATTTCTTGTTCTATTTATGATTCATTTCATTGAGTATAATAATTATCACTAATATATTAATTTAAGTTATATCTGATATATTCGGTAACTTATAATAGATGATATATATTGAATGTATATAGATATATAAGACTATGCACAAAATTAAGAATTTAAACATATCACAGAAATATTTAAAGATATATATAATATATTATATATTATATATATACATATATATATATATATATATTAACGATTTATTAAAAATTCCTAATGATTATTATGTTTTAATAAATACGGGAAATTAATTAAGTTATATTTAAACAACAAGTTATATTATTATATAAAACAGATTGATTAATATAACATAAATGATGTTAATTAATAAAAACTCAAACAATATCCATGTATATATATATATATATAACTTTATATAATTGACTATATGACTATATGTATTTTATACCGTAATTATATATTAAACATTGTTTTTAATTGTTTTATTTTGGTGGAGTCTAATTTCATCCCATCCAGGAACTTAGATGAACTATATATATATATATATATATATATATATATATATATATATATATATATATATATATATATATATATATATATATATATATATATATATATATATATATATATATATACTTCATATATAAATTTATATATAACTTTATATAACTTTATATATAACTTTATATATAAATATATATATATATTTATAATAATTTAAGGCGTCAGACACAAGCAGTAGGACATGGGTACGAGCCTCGTCCGGACCATTTATTAATTTTATAAAATGGGTCTTAAAATATTATTTAGAAGTGATCTTATATAATTGTGTATAAATAAATGATCGACTCTCGTTAAAACCATGGATGCATTAACATGAGAGCGGCTTCGAAGGGACATTAGAGCCATATATGGATATAAGTGAAAACTTCATCTAAGTTCCTGGATGGGATGAAAGGACTCCACCAAATAAAAATAACAATATATATATATATATATATATATATATATATATATATATATATAATTAACTACATAACTATATATAATTAATTACTTGATTTAACTAAATCACTACACGCCTAACTAACTTTTGACTGGGATGCGCTTCTCTTCAATGAACTCGTGTGTGGTTGGAGCGATGGCTAACTGCATCAGTAGATACAGCATACCATAGTGCGTGTCACACTGGTCAACATGGGTGATGGTGTTACGTTACGTTGCATTATGCATACAAGCGATCTCGTGTGGAGTGGTTTCGAGGGGAGTGATATCGAGAGGAGTGGTTTCAAGGGGGGTGGTATCATGAGGAGTGGTTTCGAGGGGTGTGGTTTCGAGGGGAGTGATATCGTGAGGAGTGGTTTCGAGGGGAGTGATATCGTGCGAAGTGGTTTCGAGGGGTGTGATATCGAGAGGAGTGGTTTCGAGGGGAGTGATATCGAGAGGAGTGGTTTCAAGGGGAGTGGTATCATGAGGAGTGGTTTCGAGGGGTGTGGTTTCGAGGGGAGTGATATCGAGAGGAGTGGTTTCGAGGGGAGTGATCTCGTGCGAATTGGTGATCTCTCGCACGTGTAATATTAATGTAATTAATTATTTTAAAATTGACGAATTCATACTGTACTCGAAATCACGAAACCAAATGAAAGCACTCCACCATAAATCACTTGACACGAGATCATTGCTTACTATTATTATCACCGATTACATTATGATAAATTGTCAAATTATAAAATGCTTCAATAGGCTGTTTATATATATATATATGTGGCATATATTATTTATGATTTAATTATTAATTGTAATTATCTGAAATATGTACCAACATCAATTTCTAAAATCTCGTTCAGCAATAAAGGACCTTTTTTAAACTTTTCGACGTATTCTTTGAATTTATCCCTTTTCACGTATTGTGAACTTACTTCAAATTTCATTGACATTCTACAGAAAAATATCACCATAACGTTAAGATAATAATTAAGTATTTATTATTTATTATAATAATTACTAACCCATCGATTTGTTTTCTCACGGAATTGATATTAATGTCTAATGCGTTTACATTTCTAGCTTTTGTGATTAAATTATCGATGTTTACTTTTGATTTATCGATTTTCTAAAAAGAAGTGATTAAATAATTATCAATAATAGTAATATAGATAGCATAATGTATTCAATATTTTTCATTTTAATATTATTATAAATTGCATACAAATATGTCTAATATAATTGATATATATATATATATATATATATATTATCGCTACATAAATATTTATAGAATGCCAACTTTAAAATTTTCTAATTTACATTTTTAATTATATTTATGTAAATGAATTTTAATCATTATTATATTGATTATAATTATCATAATTATAATAATATGTATATGTAATATTACATACATTCTACTCTATTTTTAAATCATGGGGAAGTAAAAATAATTTATCCATATATGATATCCATATATTTATACCATAATTATATATATGTCATCATATTTATATCAATTTTTATAACTATATCCATCTATAGCCAGCAATATTATTTAGAGGGTTTCTACAAATGGGTACATTACAATTAAATGCTGCTTATTTATACATATTTAATAGGATATTAAATAGAAGAAAATAATTCTATATATGTATCTCTTATGTGTGTAAGTATTTAATAAATTATTAATATAATTATTACAATTAGGTACAGGTAATACCATATAATAAAATATTCATAAAGATTTCATAGAGTATTGGTGTGTAATATATAAGTCAATATTAATAACAATAACAAACTAAATTAACTATTAAAAAAGTATGATTCTGCTCTTGAACTCTTAGATAGTGTAGCTATTCTGCTCTTCGACTTATACTTAATTTAATAGTTTCAATGTATCTTCATTTCCCTTATATGGTTACAGCATTAAGTATTAAATTCAAATTCAATCATACATTATATGTAAAAATTGTCTTAGATTGCCTCCAAATAATATATTTTTTTACATTTTATTGGTTTTGGAAGTTTATTATAAATTCAAATTGCTCCACTCATTAATTATAGAGGGAACATTTCCTCTAAAAAAAAGCATCACTATTTTTCTATATTATATATATATATATCACCATATCCAGAAGTTAATGTAATTTATTACTTACCCAACAAACAATTATTTAGAACTTTTGAGAACTTCAGTTCTCAAAAGTTCCAAAAAAGTTCTCAATATTAAATATTATTGGAACTAAAGTTCTCAAAAGTTCTAAAAAAGTTCCCATTATAATTATTGAGAACCAAAGTTCCCAACAGTTCTCAAAAATTCTCAATAGATATAAAAGTTCTAAAAAGTTCTGAATAAATTGTTTGTTGGGTAGTGCACAATTTTATAGGTTCACTTAGGAAATATATATATTTATATCGAAGTTGGCCTCCACGATATTTTCATATTCAAACTTTGAATCTCATAATATAATTAAATATTGAAATTCAAATATTCTAATATGTAAATAATATTTACAGTAAATATTAAAATATTCAAATATGTAATGCGTATACAAATACCTAGAATATATAATAATAATAATAATAATTATTATTTATAAACTATTATTACAGATTATGGTAAGTATTACATTATTTGTTTGTTTCATTCTAGTATTTGTTTTATTCTAGTATTGGTTTATTTGATTTTTAATATGTTCTGTTTATAATATATTTAAAATTTAACATTTAAATATTAAACTATATAACTAATAATTTATTACTAAAACAGGGTAACAATTTAAGAAGAGTTCTATAAAGTTAAAGTAGAAATTGAATATTTCGATGCCACTTACAAAATAATGTATTTTATTTATATTTTCGATTATTTTTACGCTATCTTTTATTTCTATTTTGATCATTTTTCGTTTATTTTTACTATATGATTTATTTCTACTTTCGATTGTTTTTCGTTTATTTTTACGGTAACTGTAAAACGTTTTAATTTCTTTAATTTTTTAATTTCGTATTATTCTTTGTTTATTTCTATAACGTATGTTATCGTTAGCAAATATTTATACTTTATACTTTCGATTATATTTTCGGCTATATATTTGCTTAAATAAATTATCAATCAATAATAATAATAATAATAATAATAATAATAATAATAATAATAATAATAATAATTTTATTAATATATACTAATAATAATAATAATAATAATAATAATAATTATATTAATAATAATAATTTTACTAATATATACTAATATTATATTACTAATTAGTAATATATAATATATCGTTCATTTAATATATATTATATGATGAAACGTATAGATATTATTTCAAATATCTAAATATAAAAATGTAATCAAAATGTTCAAAAAATCGCATACATATGAATTATATTACTCTATTCATGACTTATACTTATGGCAAAGATGTTGTATACAAAATCCAACAGCGCCACCTATATAGGGTCAATTTTCGTAACTAGGTCTTATTTATAATGTAAATTGGTATCAAACTATACAATTTTAAAGTTTAAAATAATATGCCTTAAATTATTGTTTATATGATGAAAAATAAGTGCTCATCACTAATATATAACAATGTAAGATGATATGTTGGTATTAAATGCTATACATTTCTATGTGGCGAGTAAAATCTAATTTATATTGCATGTAATTTAATAGAGCATTGAAAACATTGCTGTATAGAAACTGCGACAAACCTAAATCTATTTCAATTATTTCAGTACTACTGCTAGCAGTGGGATGCTTTAATATTAATCATACTGCGTAGATAAAGAATGTTATATCTTAGCTTCACAAATACTTGTTGTTTAAAGTAGATTATTTACTTATACATTATTTTAAATTTATAATATATTTATAATTAATATTCAAACTTAAGCTTAATATAATTATAGTCTTATTGAATAGCTATTTATGATTTTAACTAAATAGGCCATAATATTAAATAAAATAAAAAGTATGTACTAAGCACAATATTGTATAGGCTCATTTTGGAAAGTAATGCAACACAAAAAAAAACAGAAAAACAAAACCAAACCGATGTCGATATCAAACGATATCAAACAATTCCAAAACATATACATATCAATCATTGATTCAATGCAAATGCTTAGGAATTATAATTTATGATTCATTAAAAATAGTAACTATTCACTGAATATAAAGAAGCTTAACCAATTACTTGTTTTTAGCAGGAATAATTTGTATGTTCCTTTACAGTTGGATTATTGTGCAGATCCATATATTGTTTATTAATGAATATAATTATAATCAGATTATTTTTTATAAAATAATATGATTCTTTTATATGATTATTATATTATATAATATTATATTTTGTTATGACATATAATATAATATATTATATATGATATATATTTAATATATATGTCATAACAGTTATGATAACTGATGAATATGTTATTCATTCATCGAATGTTATTCATTCGTATACGTTTCGTAATATCTCTGAAATGAATGATTAGATTTTTTATAAATGATCACCCCTCTAATGTAGGCTTTGCCACACTCGTAACCCAAAGTTACGAGACCGTATCCAGTATAGTAACAATACAAATAATGTTTTGAATTTATAAAATAATATTAATTGATTAAATAGTAATTAAATCTATAAAGTAACCTCTTTATCCATAATATTATTAATCAATGAATTCATTAATTCATTAATATGTGCCTCTTGTTTTTTAAAAAATCTTGATTGTGCCATTATAATACTTTAATATATTTATATTTTAATAATAATGTAATAATAATGTATTTAATAATTTGAATTTTATTTATCACTAATATTAAATAGGAGCAAAGATTTTCCCGCTTGCATTTTTTAAAATCTTTGATAGGAGAAAATACAGGAGTTTAAAAATATGTTCCATTGGTTTTAAAGTTATTTCCCTTATTTCATTTATTTGTTAATTATCTACCCAATAAGCAAGACCTCCTATAACATATATTATAGGTTATATGAGGTTATAGGAGGTCTTGCAATAAGTGATTTTAACAAATAGTATTTGTTAATCTATTGTTACCATTAATACCATTATTTAAAAATATAATATAAAAATAGTCATATATATCATATAGTAATCCTTTATATCCTTTATGCTTTATATATAAGGAATATATATGGTATTACATATAGGGAGACGATCAAAAAGGACGAGTTGAGGGTTAAAGGTTACATTTGAAATACGAGTTAATAGTATATACATATATTTTGTATAGATATTTATGGGTTATTTGGTTTAATTGGTTTTGTTTTGTCATGTTTGGTTTTTTTAGCTTCATTACATCCCAAAATGAGCCTATAAAAATTTATTTCGGATTTAATATTTAATCATTTCGCCTCAACTCGTCCTTTTTGATCGTAACCCTTACATATATACTTAATGATAGAAAACTTAAAAAATATATTAAATATATTATTTCATATTATATATTAAAAGAGTACGCACATTATTTCTACCTAGATATCCATATTAATATAGTTTATTATTCTAACAATTGATTTAATATAATAGGAGTATATTTTAATTAATGATCAAATTGTCATTAATATATGGTTATATGATTCCCATTTTCCATTATCTGACTTAAAGTAATACACAATTGTTTTATATAGGAGGACCTCCTATACCCAGAGGTTATATCAGGTGTTGATATAAAGGGGTTTATATATAAGAATTAAATATAAGAAATATATTCTTAGAAGAAATAACAAAATATATAGCAATATAAACAATAGTTTTTCGTGGGTTATATGATATATATGTGAAAATTTATCAAATCTATATTTTAGTAGAATTAATTGTTAACGTAAATGTTTAATATGTTAATTAATTTTGTTTATTATAAATGATATTTACACTTTCGTTATATCACTATCATCTTCTAGTATGATATCGTATATTATATTATATAGACAGGATAATTGTGTATATGTACTGTACACATGTTTTTATAAACTAAATCTAATTTGTAATGGATAGGATATATCCAAATATATTTCCAAAAATTGAATTATATAAGTTGTTCTCTATGTTTCGTATTATTTACAGAAACTAAATTTTTATTAAATAATAATACTATTAATAGTAATATGGTGATAGTAACAGTAACTAATATTGCAAAGCTATCTCTATAATAACACATGATAACCGTATAAAACATATAAACATAAAAAACCTTTATTATTCATTATATCTATAAATAAATGTATGTATTTTAAAATTAATGTCTTTCTAAAATAAATATACTTGTTTTTTTGATTTAGAAAAATAACCATCAAGTAAATTTACTTATGTATCTTACTAACTATTAATTACTAATTCTAATATAATTAATTAAAATTTATAATTTAATAAATACGTATACATTTTATACCAGGGAATACTTCTTGCCAGGTAGTCTCTGGTCATACATATCACACGATATATCAAAATATCATACTTGTTCTAAACATGGTATCGTGTAGGGTGTATATATTCAAATACGTAATATAACCTCTTATATGAGGTTATAGGAGGTCTTGATATATTCCTTGATATACTCGGGGATATAATTAAATATTTAGTTTGACCAAATACTCAAATACGAAATATATTTGGACAAGATTACCAGTATACAAAATAACTTTTACTATAAACATTCTTGGAATTTTATCAACTCATTCTATAATTTGTTTTTAATATATATTATACTTTAGATAATGGAAGATATATTTATATTTGTTAGAAATGGAAATACTATGCAGGTGCGAATGTGGCTCGATAATACCGAAAATGACTTGAATCTAGGGTTTAATTTAAATATGAATTTAACTTTTAACTTAAAATTTATTTTTAATTTAACTTTAACTTTTATTACAATAATAGTTTATTACATATATGTTAACTTAATAGTACTATCATTTAACACATTATTAATGGCTAATAAATACAGTATGAATATTAATATTTATATTTAAGAGAGGAATAAGGTGGGCATATATAATTCTTTTCCAAAACAGCCGTAAAATAGGTCATAGTAAAATTATTTAAAAAACATCTGTATATTTTGGGAGTTACTAAAACCCAGTTGTAATCCAGTTGTAATCCAGTTGTAATTTTATAATACATATTTTGTATATAATATAATTACTTTAATACTTTGATACTATATATATATAATATTAAGTATATTATAATCAATAAGTGATATTAAATGTTCGAAATAGTAATGTATTTATAGTACAATTTTAGGTTTTAAAGATTGTTATTATAAATTTGTTGCCTAGTTGTAAACCAGTTGTAATTTTATAACAATGCATAATACATGTTAAACATAATTTAACACTTTGATTATTAAATTTATATTATATATACATAGTATCAAAGTGTTAAATTATGTTTAACATGTATTATGCATTGTTATAAAATTACAACTGGTTTACAACTAGGCAACAAATTTATAATAACAATCTTTAAAACCTAAAATTGTACTATAAATACATTACTATTTCGAACATTTAATATCACTTATTGATTATAATATACTTAATATTATATATATATAGTATCAAAGTATTAAAGTAATTATATTATATACAAAATACGTATTATAAAATTACAACTGGATTACAACTGGATTACAACTGGGTTTTAGTAACTCCCATATATTTTAAATATAAATTAATTTAAATATAATAATTATATTATTATAATAATTATATACTTATTATAATACTATATATTAGATGTATCAAAATATAAATCTATACCGATGCTTTTAGTAACCTATTATTATAATAGGTTATAATAATTTTTATTATAATTATACTTCTGTTTTCGGTAAGCCCGGACACAAATGTTGCAAGTACATTTACTGAGTATATCAATCATTGAATCAATGATTTATAGTATAATAATTATTATGATAATCATTGTGATAATCATTATAATAATATGATTACTATAAAAATATGACAACTACATGATCATCAGACTAATGATTTAATCATTAGCCTAATGCAATATTATATTTAATATTATATTGAATATATAATACTATATTATTAATATAGTATATGATATACTATATTATATATGGCCAAACCTTTTTGAAATTTGAATGCTCAATGAGTATTATATTGTAAACTTACTTATAGCTTACTATATTCTGTAATTGCGAGCATATTTGGTTTCATTTCAAAAGTAGTCACCATATGTACCTTTACAACATACGTATTATCTCTAAAATTTCACCTATATTTTTATGAAAATACATGTCATTTGCTAGTATAATATAGGTTAGGGCGTCGTAAAAGGGTGGGGGATGTCTATGTCCCCCCCCACTTTTAAAAGTGGGGGAATATAATATCTAATATCCCCCACTTTTAAGAACTACAAATTATGTTATTCTTTATAAAACTTATATTTCTTATATTTATTGTCTTTGTTGTATAATTATATCCAACATTGATTTATATTGTGCAACCAAATAAAAGTCAATCATATTAAGCCCTCTACAAGTGATATTATAGATTCATCTTCTTAGCAAAATATATGGTAATAATTAATGATTCTGAGATATCCCCTCCACTTTTAATCACCCTATGACGCCCCTAAATGTGGGACTATGATTGGAGGTGCCACGCGTATATATGATCGCATGCACCACACGTGAACAGTATATAATATATTATATATATATATTTTATGATTTGGTATTTTGGTTTGGGTTACCTGGTTTGTTAGGTTGCATTGCATACCTAAGTGGACCAATAAAAAATTGTGCTATATGATTAGCACAGATCACTTTGCGATGTAATGCAGCCTAATAAAGCACGGAAACTAAACCAGACTGAACACAAATACCAATCCATAAAATATATAAATTCATAAATCTATGTTCATTTATGTGTAATACCCATTGTGTATCCTGTACATATATGAATAGTATATAGTATGATTCATTTCGAGGACTAACCAAAGCAACCTCCAACCTGCATGATTTAAATATAATAACAAACGCCACATAAAAATACAACATGCCCATGTCCTTGCCGTCAAACATATCCCCTGATCAGACACCAGTGATCTCGTGTGAAGTGATTTCGTGGGAAGTGATCTCATGCACAATGATAATATATATAATTATTTTAAAATAGTAGAATTTACAATACTCACGAAATCACTAAACTAAATTAAAGCACTTCGTATGAGATCATTAGTTCCTCTGATCCACTATAATTATATCATTAGTTACTATTATAATTACTATTATAATAGTTATAGTATATCATATGCTATATAAATTTAACAATGATAACAATATCATATACTATACGATATACTATATCATCATCGTAATGATTATCAGTTATATTAGTGAATTATTATTTAATAACGATCATCATAGAATGATAATCATATATTAATAATTATGATAAATATATAACATATATATATATATATATATAATATTAGTATTGAATAGAGTTATCTTTGATATCATTGATACTCGTATACTATTATAATAATGTGTATTAGTGTAACTAGCTATCATACTGTTTAGCCATTCTATGTTATTATACCTTAGTAAGACCTAACTAAGACTATTAGTAGCATTATTACTGCTACTAGTG
This sequence comes from Osedax fenrisi, assembly GCA_964019155.1. Taxonomy (NCBI): domain Eukaryota; kingdom Metazoa; phylum Annelida; class Polychaeta; order Sabellida; family Siboglinidae; genus Osedax; species Osedax fenrisi. The sequence goes on from OZ025243.1 coordinate 53,084,568, forward strand.
GTACAGTCTAAAATTAAAAACTGCCTGTGTGGCTCAGTGGCTAAGGCGTCAGACACAAGAAGCAGTAGGACACGGGTTCGACCCTCGTCCGGACCATTAATTAATTTTATAAAATGGGTCTTAAAATATTATTTAGAAGTGATCTTATATAATTGTGTATAAATAAATGATCGGCTCTCGTTAAAACCATGGATGCCTTAACATGAGAGCGGCTTCGAAGGGACATTAGAGCCATATATGGTTATAAGTGAAAACTTCATCTAAGTTCCTGGATGGGATGAAAGGACTCCACCAAATAAAAATAACAATAACAAATAACAGTTGAGACACTTGTATTCACTGCATGTAAAACTGAGACATTAGTATCACTGTTTAACAGAGTAAAACCGAGAAAGTTCTGTCTAATGAAAAACACGCTACACCACTAGTGTCGTGTATACCAGTGGTTCGGTTTTACATGTAGTGAATACAAGTGTCTAGACTGCACCACTAGTGTTTCAAAAACATACCCTTAGTTTTCATCATAAAAATATTATGATACTATTGACTATATTCTTTATAAGAATAGGCATTGATCTTTTCTTATTATTATTATTCAAATTAACTCTTTCTATATCTATTTATTGATTGTTTGATTGGATTTTTAATTTAAGCACATATATAATTATAAAATATTTTCTATCAATAACCTCAGTCATCAAAATAAACAATTAATATTAAATAAATAGTATTAAGAATGTGAAATTAAATGTTTATACTTTTGTATAATTAATTATATCAAATATAATTATTAAATTAAAATTCTCTTAATTTCCATCATTTCAGTATTTATTTCACTTTTACGATTTGTAATCAAACATTACATTATTAATGAAGTTATTATATATCGAACCTTACCTATCCTTAATACAATAATATATATGAGTCATTATTATAAACAGTGATCAGATATAATATGGAAGTTGTTACATTTTATTAAATGCCCATACATAATATATATATATATATATATATATATAGTTTGTATTACATAATATTTATTTTTTATACATAAATAATAATTGTACTTATAAATCATGCTATTTATTTATATATATATAATCTATATTATTGATACATATAGACTATATGATATAGTATACAAAAGAAGCCATATTAACTTGTATATAACAATGAAGACATAACAATGAAGCCTAGCCTCCAATACAATGTAAACATGCATCAATAGTGTTGTTGTTATTTACATACACCCAGTAACTATCAGGCAGGTCCTCTATATATGCATGTGTATCATTGCCTTTACTGCTATGAATCATTACTACCTCATACATCATTCAATGTTTATATAATAATAATAATAATATTTATTTATTGAACCATGTATATAATAATAATAATAATATTTATTTATTGAACCATGTATAATAATAGTGGATACAAATGGACCTCTCAATAAGTCATAGAAATGTTATAAATAACTGTGAGGTACAATATAATACAGATAGTAACATTTTGTTGTCTTGTGTGTTTGATTAAAGTTCATTAAATTCTTGATAAACACAATAGATATCACATCAAATAACACACACCTAGCACAGCACATATGAATACTAGCATAGTATTAATCCAGCTCACATAATCTTAATGACAGTGTATTATAGATTATTAATATTGCATGCCTATTTCGATCATTATTTATTTGTGATCTATATAAATGTATGAATGTTATTATGTATGAAAAATAATGATTCATTATGAATACACTCATTCAAATATATATATATACACATAAAATATATTAATTAATAAATTCATTCAAATATATATATATAGAATATGGATCTGAATATGTATAACTATAGAAATACTAGGTGTATAGCACTAGATGTACTAGTTGTCTATGATAACTCCATGCCACCACCATCACCACCACCACCACCACCATCACCATCACCATCACTATCCTCACTACATAACTGCATGTAGTGTATAATATATATACACTGAATGATTGTGCATATAATTAAATAAACACATGTTGAACATGGTGTATCTATTAAGCAGCTATGTAGTGTTCTATGAATGCATGGGTGAGTCATCATACAGTGCCATGATTCATGCATCAGTTATACAGTAATGCATGGTATTTATTAAATATATCTACAATATATATATATTTAATGTATATAGCTTTAATATGATGAATTACTCATACAATTTTGTTTGACATTTATCACAATGTTATCAGATTCATATATAAGTATTTTATTAAGCTATGCATATATACTATTCACAATATAAATTAACTGTGTACATCATTACATACATTACACCCTAAAGTTGTATGTGCTTATCACCTTCAATGTCCCTTGTCATCCTGCCCTCCTCCATATGTACATGTAGCTCTTTTCCCGTCCTAACCTCCTCCCCCTTAACCCTTCACCCCTCCCCCTCCTAAACCCTCATCCCCACCTCTCAACTCCCCCCTACCCCCCACACCTCACCCCTACCCCTCCTAAACCCTCACCCCACCTTTCAACTCCCCCCTACCCCCCTCCCCCCACCCCCCAGAGATGACCATCAGTTCAGTCTACTGCACTGGGCAGCTAAAGACGGCCACAAGACCATAGTGGAGATGTTGATATCACGAGGTGTGCGTATCAATGCTACTAACATGGGCGATGATACCCCTATACATCTGGCTGCTGCACACGGACATCAGGATATAGTGCTTACTGTTAGTAGTAGGGGGCAGCACGGGGGTTAATGTAGTCATCATTAGTGTTTACATGTTCCTTTATTGATGCTTTATTGTAATGCTTTATTACTCTGGCATAATGAGTCTATAGATTATAATATTATTCATATTCTAGAAGGTTACCTCCTTACTCTACTACCCACTGTACCACCACTCTACTGATACTACACTACCTTCTTTATTACCCACTCTACATCTCTCTTTAATAATTATTTCACCAGCACAATACCAAATAGTAACGGGCATTTTAATATAGTTGTTAACCCACTTTATTACGCTAGGTCCACCCACTTTATTACACTGACTCCTCCCACTTTATTACGCTGACTCCTCCCACTTTATTATACTGACTCCTCCCATTTTATTACATTGACTCCTCCCATTTTATTACACCGACTCCTCACACTTTATTACAGTTACTTCGACATAAAGCGAACATTAATGCAATCAATGAACATGGTAACACCCCCCTACATTACGCCTGTTTCTGGGGACATGACTACGTTGCGGAGGTTAACCAAGGGTCATAGGTCACGTTGCTTACAACTGATTATGCAATCACTCATGTATTCCTACTATTTGTCTATATTTAGAATTAAAATGTTATTATATTTTAATATTTATGTGAATATTATTTATATATAAGAATATAAGGTGATATGAATATCTTCTAGTTATTAATATGTATATTTATATTATTTTGTTATAATTATATTATAATTTATATTAACTATATTAATAATACAGTTTAATGCCATGTGTGTAAATATGTATAAAATATCACTAGAAATAAATTTAGAAATACTTAATAATGATTATGCTGATATTATATTTATTAAAATAAATATATATATATATAAATATAATAAATAATTAATGCGTCCTATCTAGGACCTAGTGAACAATGGTGCTCTGGTGGGCCTCTGCAATCGTTACGACGAATGCCCTCTGGATAAGTCTAACGAACACCTAGCTAAATTGCTGCGAGGTTTCACTTTTACATTGAAACATCTGATGAATCTATTAATGAGTATATCATCAAATAATATTTAGTTAATAAGCACGAAATATTACATTTGTAATATGAATATAGATTGAGAACATTAATTATTAAGAATACGATGAATTAATATTTAACATGTATCAATATTATTTTATATAAAATTTCAAATCAGAATACTTGAAATATTATATTATATATATATATTTTTTTATTTCCGCACATTTGAAATGAATGTAAACAAAACTGTTAAATTATTATAGTACTCTATTATAAACGAACCTAATGAACCACGACGCGCGTACCTAGCGAACCCCTAGTGTGCTGTGTATGTACTACGATCACCTACACACACCATCACTTACTGTAGATCGTGCTGACTCACTAGGCACAGACATCACCCGGCAGCCGTTCAGAGACAGGACATGGCTAGGCACTAAGACCCGCAGTCGTTAGTGTGTGGGGTTAACTGTGGGGTTATCTACGGGGTTATCTACGGGGTTATCTGCGGGGTTATCTATGGGGTTATCTGCGGGGTTATCTGGGGGGTTATCTATGGGGTTATCTATGGGGTTATCTGTGGGGTTATCTGCGGGGTTATCTATGGGGTTATCTATGGGGTTATCTGGGGGGTTATCTGCGGGGGTTATCTGCGGGGTTATCTGTGGGGTTATCTGGGGGGTTATCTGGGGGGTTATCTGTGGGGTTATCTATGGGGTTATCTGCGGGGTTATCTGTGGGGTTATCTGCGGGGTTATCTGCGGGGTTATCTGCGGGGTTATCTGTGGGGTTATCTGGGGGGTTATCTGGGGGGTTATCTATGGGGTTATCTGTGGGGTTATCTGCGGGGTGTTGACATAGTCTGCTGTATTCTGCATATGTTAATGTGCCACATTATATTGTTACTTCATCTAAGTTCTTAATAAGAATGAAATGAGCACAAAAATAACAATAATACTTATTACATAATATCACATAATATTACATAATCACACATACTATTACCTACTTTCGCTTAATGAACAGGTGATGCAACTCTATCGAGGAAGGCTGGAATATTTCTAACAGATCTGGGTTTAGAGTCTAGACCTATGGTGTCCACACATTCCGGTGACGTTAGTTACTCCCCCATCAAGGGTATCACGAGGGTATCACGAGGGTATCACGAGGGTATCACCAGGGTATCACCAGGGTATCACCAGGGTATCACAAGGGTATCACGAGGGTATCACCAGGGTATCACTAGGGTATCACGAGGGTATCACGAGGGTATCACGAGGGTATCACGAGGGTATCACGAGGGTATCGCGAGGGTATCACGAGGGTATCGCGAGGGTATCACGAGGGTATCACGAGGGTATCACTAGGGTATCACGAGGGTATCACGAGGGTATCACGAGGGTATCACGAGGGTATCACGAGGGTATCACGATGGTATCGCGAGGGTATCACGAGGGTATCACGAGGGTATTACGAGGGTATGAACAATGTATAAGTAGTGTATGTCTATTTCAGTTATATAGAAATATAATATGTATATTATTAACTATTAGAAAGTGATATATAATATTGGAATACATTCGCACGCCTCAATATCGATAATTACAAACTAATATAGTATGTGTATAGTATGTGTATAGATTATTATATACAGTACAGATATTGCGTATACCATATTGATTATACGTATAGATAACAATTAATTGTATCACATGATACTAATCCTGAATCATATTCGACACCAACTACTACCTCTGAGTTCGACGAGGATATCCCCTGCGATATTATCATCAAATCCTATGTGATTGTTAGTCCCTCACAGTCTTAACCCCCCCCCCCCCGCTGACAGACCTACCGAGGCATGTACCAAGACAACGAGGTGGCCGTGAAGATCCTCAACCTGCGAGACTGTACAACGCGTAACGCACGAGACTTCAAGGAGGAGACTCAAGCTCTACGCATCTTTAATCACCCTAACATCCTCGCTGTTCTCGGCTGTTGTGTGGAGCCCCCGAATCTGTGCGTGATCTCGCAGTTCATGCAGTTTGGGTCTCTGTACGATGTCCTACACGAGGAATCAGGTATTGTGTGTGTGTTAGTGTAGGTGTGTGTGTAAGTGTGAGTGTGGGTGGGTGTGTGTGGGTGGGTGTGTGTGGATAGGTAAACGGTGATCTCGTGCGAAGTGTTTTAATTTAGTTGGTGATTTCACGAGCAATTTAAATTCTACTATTTATAAATAATTATTTAAATTAACATTGCGCCGCACGAGATCACTATTATCCGATAGATAGATAGATAGATAGATAAATTGATTGTAATACTTCTGTAAATATACGATTAATATTGTTGTAAGTGTTATTAGTGATGGTGTATAACAATAGTAGTAGTAATAAGTGACTACTAACCGCAATAACTACGATAACAACAACTAATGGAAGCGATAAGCTATTACTGTAATAGAAGTTATATAGTCGAATTTGATAGTAAGTGAATTTTAATTTGAGATTTAATTTTAATGTTATATATGTGTGGTAGACACTTTCTACTAGACACAACTTAGGTGATGTTTGTATGGTGTGATGTATGTAGAGTATACACTGCACTACATACAGTTTAAGTTGTATCTTCATAATGTATCAACCTACCATCCTGACAGTATCCTACTGTCCTTGCATGTATTGTAGCCAGTCTAGCTAGCGTTAAGTTACTCTGATCAATGATTCATAACACACCTATCTTGTACGTCAGGATTAGTCATGATTTAATCAAAAATAGATTATCTACGTCATGTATCCACTATAAAATTCAATAGAAAATTGTTTACACCCAAGAATAAATAAACAAAACTGCATGTAATGTCTAAGAATTATGTATATTTATAAAAATGAATATTTATGTTAAATATTGATTGGTCTATTACACGTTAATTATTTTGTAATAAATATATAATATATTGTATATATTCATTATTCACAATATTATAATTAATTAATCATAATAATAATTATTATTTTCCTCAAAATAGATTATAACTTCAAACTAGAAATAATATATAATATATACATATACATATACTTTTCTATATTAAAAATGTTGATTATATATACATAAATAATATACTAGAAAATCTATTCAATTAACTATTGAATAGATATAATACATGCAGAAGCTATGTTGAAAAAATCAAAAGTGATGCGCAAAGATTAATATCATTTGTAAATAATATGAGCTATATTTCTATAAATTTTAAAATAAATACGGAAGTATTATTTATATAATAAATAAGGAACACAATTTATTTCATTAATGAATTACAAAATATTTAATTATTGATCATTTTAAATTTGATATTGATATGTTTTATTTTAAATTATTCATTTAAATGCTTAATTTTATACAAACTATTTTTTTTTCATTTTTACATTGAATTCAACACATACACTAAATTATTCTAAATATAATGATGGTGAATTCCAATTAAATGTTGTAAATTAATAATATATAATTTGTATTTATAATTTATATTTATTTATATTATTTTAATTATGTATATTCAAAATAAATACTATATAAAGTTATATGTCGTCAATATACTCCAAATCTAAGATATAAAACTAAGTTTTAATTAATCAAATCTTCTTTTAAAACATATTTTTACATGAATATTGATTTTTATTTATATAATTCAACTTCTGTATTTGTTATAATATTAATTCATAATCTACAATAAATTAAATGATTATATTTCACGATCTGCTACTTCTATAAATAACAATAATAGACGATAGTATGTAAAGATTTGATAATTACTTTAATTATAATGTATATACACATATAAACCTAGATAAATAAGTGGACTACCTATGTTATAAACACCGTATATTCAATTGTATATAGTGCAAACATCACACCCTTATAATATGATACATAATAAGAAATATCGATGATATGTATATGCATATCATTAATATATTTTATATATATAGAATAATAAAAAAATTGATCGCGAACTACGCAATATATATTGTACGTTGGCCCAGATAAATCATCGCAATGTGGTCATAACACCAATATGGAGACCTTTATTGGTCAGACAGTTATTATATAAACTAAAAGATTACAAATATATGTTTATTATTCCAAATTATTATACAATTTATTTTAATAATTCCATTTATTTCATACCCATATAATATAAGACATTACCATACATGCATACACATGCACATACATACATGTACACATAGTTACATACATACATACATAGATACACGCATGCACATACATAAATGCACATATACATACGTACTCATTAACTGAAACTTATTACTACCTTAACGAATAATGAATACCATCGTGCCGTATCACAAGTACACATAAACACAAACGTGCACTGTAATTATAACCCATACCCCTGGATCTCTAGGTATAGTGGTCGATCAGAACCAAGCCCTCAAGTTTGCGCTGGACATCTCTCGAGGAATGGAGTTCCTACATAGTTTGGACACGGGAATACCCAACATGCATCTTAATAGTAAACACGTCATGGTTAGTCAGGCACAGATAGCGTAATACCTTCCACACCCTACTATTACGTCATATCTATACCCCCCACCCCCATTTAGGGGATTGATACCCTTGCTCATACCTTTCCCAATAACCCATCTAATAGATTTATTGAGAAATACTCTCTATCATGTCTGTATAACTATGAAGTATGTTGATTCTCTTTCTCATTTGTTCTCTATTTGTAAACTCTCTTTAATAGATGCACATGGTGTACTATTGAACCCACATACACACATCTATACATGTGACCGAATACGCACATGTATAACGACACCTAAACATCTAATATCACATATGGTCTATCCTTAGTGATACCCACATGGCTTATATGGCCACTATCTAACATAGCCACTCCTAAATGACTGCTTTCATATACTTAATACTGTATCATTGGTAATATCACATATTTCCAGTGGCAATAAGCCCCTCTCTAATGCGCATACACCTAACTACGCGCGCGCTGTTCAGATTGACGAAGATCTAGCCCGCATCAACATAGACGACCCCAAGTATCGCCGTAACGTCCCGGACCAGACAATGATCAGTGGGGTAACTGTGACCGCATGCCCTCGTGTCTGTGTGTGTCTGTCTGTCTGTGTGTGTGTGTGTGTGTGTGTTTACTAATGTCTTTGTACTTGTTGTGGTTTTTAGTAGTATCGGTGTCGGCGTGTGTTCTCCCTAATGCCCTGTCCTTCCCAAACCCTGGTGCCCTGTCCTTCCCAAACCCTGGTGCCCTGTTCTCCCCAAACTCTAGTGCCCTGTCCTTCCCAAACCCTGGTGCCCTGTCCTTCCTAAACCCCTGGTACCCTGTTCTTCAAAACCCTGGTACCCATATTTTTCCCAAACTATAGTGCCCATGTCCTTCCCAAACCCTGGTACCCTGTCTTACCCAAACCCTAGTGCCCTGTCATTCCCAAACCCTTGTACCCTGTCCTTCCCAAACCCTAATGCCCTGTCCTTCCCAAACTCTGGTGCCCTGTCCTTCCCAAACCCTGGTACCCATGTCCTTCCCAAACCTAGGTTCCCATGTCCTTCCCAAACCCAAGTTCCCATGTCCTTCCCAAACCCTGGTGCCGTGTACTTAAAAATTAGTCTCAGTTTTGCAGAGAAGATAGGAAATTAACAAATATGATGAGAATAGTAACACCGTGCGTTTAACTTTATAACGCTGTGTTTCATTGTATAACAATGTGTTTATAATACTATTAACACACTACTTATCAATACTAACAAATGTGAGTGGCACTAACCAACAGGAATAACACTAACATACCTATGTTATGTGTAGCCAGACCATCATATCTCATCACAATATCTATGAGCACTTTAATCTATTGAGATTATTATTAGTTATAGAAATATATTGAATCATATATTTATATATATATATATATATATATATATATATATATATATATATATGGGGTCGATGGCTCAGTGGGACAACCAAAAGCTAGTAAGCCAGAGATCCCGGGTTCGACTCCAGGCAGTTCTTGATTTTCTCTTGTGTTTATAAAGAACTTAATAAACTATAAATCAAAACACAAGAAAAAAAATGTTACTATTTGTATTGTATTGTCCGGGGCCTCTCACAGTTATTTATAACATGTACAAGTCTATGACTTCTTGAGGGGTCCATTTGTATCCGTTATTTGTATTGTATTCAATATATATATGAGATTTCAATAAATAAATATTATTATTATTATTATATATATATATACATATATCATATTTAAATTTTAATACAAGAGTAATAATAGAAGAAAATATTTATATATATCTTTATTTTCTAGAAAAAAATGATATAAACAACTCATATATTTTAAATCTATTTCATTAATCCTTTATTCTGTGAATTTTTTAACTTAATACTTCTCAACAAACTTATATTATTCAATAATTAATATAAAATGAGGTAGAACAATTGGTGATGGCGTTTTTAATAACCTGTTTAAAGTAATATACACTATAATGAGTATGCAATGATCAGTGTAACAATTAGTAAATAATGTTATATTTATTGCTAACTTATTATAACAAAATACATATAAATAAATACTATCTAATAAATATTTTATAATTATATAATCCGATAATGTGTATATACTTAAACTATTAGAACACTGTTATTGTTGTTAAGTAAAATGTATGCATTTACAATCTTTTCATTTCTAACTACTATTCTATCAGAAGCTAGATCTTTTTATGATTAAACCGACATTTATAAATCTTTATATTTTATGTGTAATAATAATTTTTATTATAATTACTATATCACATATATATATATATATATATATTTATATTATAGAATTATTAATATTTGCAGAGGAAGAAATTCTATACATATCTTCTTTCTATGAGGTAGAAACTCTTGTTTCGTTTTCTCCTGGTATTTATTTGTTTACAACGTTTTATAATTTATAGTTATTTCGTTATAATGAAATTTTGATTTAATAGAGTTTTACAAAATGAATATTTACGATGAAAAAATGATTTGCAAAAACCAAATATTGTTTGTTCATAAAAATAAATATTTTTTTTATTATGATATAAAATTGGAGTTCAAATATCAAAATTTCATTATCTGTTACATTATATTTAAATTATTTATTAACTTCACTAGTTAATATACAATCGTTAAATTCCCGTAAATACTTCTATCGAATAAACATTTATTTAGGTCATAATCTAATCATAAAAATCAGAATTCTCTTCAATTATTCATTAAACAACTGATACAAGTGCCTATCATTGCATATCACATAGGTTATCCTTAGCACTTAACTTAAGCCTTTGTTTCTGATACATCGTTACACCGTTTAGCACGGTTATCCAGACGTTGACTTAACACCGATAATAAACTGTTGATCAAATGGACCTATGGGTCAAACTGATCCAGACCGATAGTTATAATCCAAGCCCAGTGATTCAGCAATACATAATAGTCATATAATGTAAACAAATCAAAATCTATAATAATCATTCGATTACAATAATCATAACAATAGATAACAAAGAGAACATTGTGTTATGCATTGCGATTACTAACATGTGGTCTAGACAGCTATCGAGAGAAAGAGAGAGAACTATATTTGTGCCTATTTAACTCTGCCTCCGTATCCGACAGATTGATGAGGATCTCTCCGCTAAGATCTCATTGGCCGACTACAAGTTCACTTTCCACGAGACTAATAAACTGTACGACCCCGCGTGGATGTCTCCGGAAGGTTTGCCCCCTACCCTTCTATTCAAGCTTGAACCTTCCTCGATATAGATAGATACCCATTTATGTTATAAATATATTGAATGTTATATGCGTTGCTTATCACTGATCGATATCGGTGATATTATAAAAATAAGATTTTAGAAAATAGTTTAAAATAACTTCATCAGACTGAAACCTTATATAGCCATAAGTTCGCGCGTATCTACCCTAAACAAAGCATTGCATCATAACTACGAGGTCTCATGTTACGTAATACGATGATGATGTAATCAGAAGTACAATCATAATAACATAATTATGATGTCATAGAGTATTTGATAATCTGTAACTAAATATCTTTGTATTTATAAAATGTTAAATTAATTTAGACGAGCACTGAAAAACCTGTGGAAAATAATATATTGCCTAACTCGTATCTAATTATACTCTATTTATATCTATTTATTCAATATTATTTACATTATTAATTATAATATATTATATTAATTAAATTAATTATTATAATATATGTTTTTTATTAACCTTACGGTTTTCAAATTATGTTTATCAAGTACGCAAGCAAATTAAATGTAAACATATTTCATAGATTCTGGTAGCATATTCTACTCTAATATTATAATATATTATGGATGACAATAATAGAAAAGATTCTATTTTATGAGAAATCAACAAAATATAAAAGAAAAGAGAACAAAATTAGTTTATTTTTCTTCTTATAAATAATACAAATTAATATTAATAATAATATAATAATCACACATACACCATTCACACAGCATTACAAAAGAAAGCTAAGGACATTAACACGAAGGCATCGGACATGTGGAGCTTTGCTGTGTTACTATGGGAGCTTGCCACTCGTGAGGTTCCCTTCTCTGATCTGTCACCGATGGAGACTGGCATGAGGGTAAGCTGACACCTGTCACTCAAACTGTCTCCTATTGAATTATCATATAATACATTATATCTCCATATCGCAAACAATCCTTAAACAACCATGTTTGATTCTATTTTAACTTTCACTCAACTTATATCATAAAATCAAAACTACTAATTATATAACTAAACATGTATTTTATAATATTTATATTATTTGTCCAGGATGGGGTAAATAATTTTTTCAAATACAAATATTTATGCAAATTTTATTCAAATATAAATACAAAAATTTATATATTTTATTAAAATACAAATATTTATTTAATATTTTATTCAAATACAAATATTTATGTAATATTTTATTCAAATAAAAATACAAATATTTATGTAATATTTTATTCAAATACAAATACAAAATAAAAACACAATATAAATACATAACATTGGGATGATTGAATTATGGATTTTTAATCTAATCATTTAGGAAGATTTTAAATAATATAACATTATTTATAGTAATACAATTATTAACAAACATATAGTTATATATATTATTAGTATTTATCAATATAATGTACAGTAAATTGAAAAGTAATATGTTATGTCTTAATATATTTATTAACTAAATGAAAAATTTTAAAATTATTGTTTATAAATAAAATAAATGACACAATAATTCTCGGATTGAGCGTTTGTAATGTATTTATAATGTATTATATTGTTTAAAATACAATTAAATCTAGAACAAAAATGTTTGGAATACCATATGATACATAATCATAATAATAGTATTGCTATTAAGAATAGCTATTACAAAATGTTAAATATTAAAATATGATATAATTTTTAATATGTGTGTATATATTATTTTTAAACTATAAACTTTTATTATATATTAACATATCCCAGCATTCAACTTACATCAATAACTTAAGTTCAACTTAAGTTGTTGATGTAAGTTGAACGTAAGTTTATATGTAAAATAAATAATAGTATATTAGCGTATAAGTATTACCATAGCAAAATATTAACTTATATATTATAATATATTATATAATTTCATTTAAGTTAGATTTAAAACTTAAATTCAATAATATAATCATTTTAATATTGAATACAATATTTAATCAATATGCAATTGCTATATATTAAATATTGGGCAATTATTTCACATGATTTCTATTTGTATTATCAATATAATTATGATTAAAATTGTAGTTCACAAGTCTCCTGAATTAGATTTTGATAATATATTAAAATACATAGGATTACTTAAATAATTATAGGTTTTAAAATAATATTTTATTTATTAAAAACAGTATATTTACTTAAATATTAATTTAAAATAATAATTTATAATTAATTTGCATAGATAAAAATTAAATCAATATTTCAAAATAATTAAAAAGTATAATATTTTATTCTTTCTATAATAAAATAATTATATAAACTTAATAATAATACTTACATCAATAACTTAAGTTGAACTTAAGTTATGAACTTAAGTTGAACTTAAGTTATGAACTTAAGTTGAACTTAAGTCGTTTAATATAAGTGTATAATATATTATTTATTATTATTATTATTATTATTATTATTATTATTATTATTATTATTATTATTATTATTATTATTTTTATTATTATTATTATTATTATTATTATTATTATTATTATTATTATTATTATTATTATTATTATTATTATAATTATTATTATTATTATATTATATTATATATAAACTTACGTTCAACTTACATCACCAACTTAAGTTCAACTTAAGTTCGTAACTTAAGTTTAACTTAAGTTTATAACTTAAGTTCAACTTAAGTTCATAACTTAAGTTCAACTTAAGTTCATAACTTAAGTTCAACTTAAGTTCATAACTTAAGTTCAACTTAAGTAATGTAACATAAGTATATAATATAATATTTATTATATTATTATTATTATTATTATTACTATTATTATTATTATTATTATTATTATTATTATTATTATTATTATTATTATTATTATTATTATTATTATTATTATTATTATTATTATTATTATTATTAGTATTAGTATTAGTATTATTATTATTATTATTATTATTATTATTATTATTATTATTATTATTATTATTATTATTATTATTATTATTATTATAATTATTATTATATTATATATAAACTTACGTTCAACTTACATCAACAACTTAAGTTTATAATATGAATAAATATATGTTTAAATGTATATTTTTATATCATAACTATATTAAACATAAATAATTAATCATAAAATACTAATATTTTATTTTTAATTTAAACTTACGTTCAACTTACATCAATAACTTAAGTTCAACTTAAGTTCGTAACTTAAGTTCATAACTTAAGTTCATAACTTAAGTTCAACTTAAGTTATATAACATAAGTTTATAATATGAATAAATATATGTTTAAATGTATATTTTTATATCATAACTATATTAAACATAAATAATTAATCATAAAATACTAATATTTATATTAATATTTTATTTTAAATTTAAACTTACGTTCAACTTACATCAATAACTTAAGTTGAACTTAAGTTATGAAACATAAGTTATAATAAATAATATTTAATTATATAATTTTTTATTTTATATATTATGTTCTACTAAATTTGATTATAGTACATTAATAATAATGCTTAAATTTATATTAATATAAAAAACTTACATCACAACTTAAGTTCAACTTAAGTCGATAAACTTAAGTTCAACTTACATCATAACTTAAGTTCAACTTAAGTTTTGATGTAAGTTGAATGCTGGGATAATGAATATATCTGATATTATTAAGTACAATAAAATATATACATGTTACTTAATAATTGTATTACTATAATGATATATCTGATATTTCATAAAGTAATCTACGCAAGTCATCATAAATAAATGTAATCTTCATCTCATATAAAATTTATATTTATTAATTTAATCAATTAAAAATAGTTCTTAGTATTATTATATTGATAAATGTTAACAGTAATCTACCTATACATATTTATAAATAATATAATTAATATTAAATATTTAATAATACTTTAATCCGTAAAATATTTAATTAATTTTTATTCTTTTGATATAATTTTATAAATTAAAAAACTAATAATTATATTTCATATTAAAACCTAAAATATATCCTATATAAAATATAAATACACTGTTAATGTTTTACATTCATAAATTTACTAAGTTTGTTAACGTTCTTTCTAAAAAAGGTGGTTCTATTTAAATAATGATTTATGATAAAAATATTAATAAAGATATTTGATCAAATACTCAAAATACAACAATTAAATACAAACAAAAAAATATCTATAATTAAACATTAAAATCACTGTAAATAAAATATTTAAATAAAAATACATATTTAACCCTATCCCTGCTAATTTTTAATTAATTTCATGATACTTATTATAGATATATATGTGTGTGTTGCCATATGAAGCTAGATTACCATAACCCCCCCCTGTCAGATCGCTCTGGAATGTCTGCGTATAGAGATACCTCCCGGTACCTCGACTCAGATGTCTCGTCTCATCCGTATCTGTATGAACGAAGACCCTGGTAAGAGACCCGGTTTCGACATGATTCTTCCCGTCATCGAGAAGATGAAGGCTGCTTTATAATGACCTTCAACTTCCCCGCGCTCCCCCACTTACTGTTAACACGAGACTCAGTTCTAGCCCCTCCCCCTTATGTCAGCCGACACATTACTACATCATAGGAGTGATCTTATTCTAATCATCGCAACAACGTCTCCCACACTTCCATCTACATCTATACCGCGCCTATACACAGGGGAAGCACCGCGCGAACCTTTCGACCATTATAACGAGAAAGATACTATTCTTAGCTTTCGTACACAACTCATTACGTCACATCGAAGCTCGGCGATTTTAACGATATTATTATCAACAACGTACATTTATTGCCGTCGAGAATTTGTATCGAAAACTATTTTTACAACCACCCTTTTATCTATACGTTCAATCGACTAACTAGTATTGATATGTATTATTTAGTATACAATTAATTTACCTCAATATTAGTTTATCATTTTAATTTCCACCCGTTTACGTATACACATGATTTATAATTTTAGTTTTACTCTCGTGAATTCATCACATTTTTAATCGATTCACGTAATATATCACTGCCGATATATATGGATGTATTTCTACATTAAGCGGAAGTATAAATACATCTATATTCATACCCATCGGTAGTGTTACATTGTATTAACATTGGTGCTATTAGATATTGTTGTTAGCGTTTTTAATCGTATTATTTATTGCTTTCGTAGAAAATATATTTATTGTTTAATAAATTGAAATTCATCACCTTGTTGGTTCAAGTTATTTTGTATAGAATTTTAATTATAATATAAAATAATGATAATTGCATTATTTTTAATATAAATAATACTAGTAATATTATATAATTTATAAAATCTTTAAATATCCTTAACAGCTGGTGAAACATATGAATATTTTTACATGGTGAAGATAGATATAGTTTTTTTATTAATAGTACGATAACTTTAAAAATTAAGAAGAAATTAAATACATTTGTTGTCTTATTAAATACATCTATATCTATATATATCTATATATATAAATTAATAGAAATATAAGATAATTATAAGATGATGAGAATTAGACCTACAAAAAACTAATTAAAATAAATAAAATAACTTGTAATTTACTGATTATATCATTTTTACTAAAAAATTTAATTATTTTAAAATTCATTTTTTTTGCTAGCCCTTAACATCTTGTTTAATTTGAATATACGATATAGGTAGCGGTTACTTAAATTAAATAACAACTAATTAAATAACAGGTATGCTTAAATTGTGCTTTATATGTGCTGTAAACATGTATTCAATATAACGTAGTATAAAATATATTTATTATTATAGTAAATATCAATTATTGCGCACTCGGTATTGCTGGCAGGGTGGGGAGTGGTTTACGTTTAATTCCACTTGAAGTCCGATAGATCCTCGTTAGCCCCTGCGACACTGCCCCCCGCCTCGCCCGGTTTCAGCGCGGTCGCCTTACGAATAATCTCCTTGGAGGTGTCGATGAATCGCTCGACGCAGTTAGCGAGGCAGTTCTGCGTCTTGGCATCCAGCTTGGCGGTGATCTGCACTTGGCACACGTCCCAGCATTGGCTCGTCAGGTTGTTAGCCTTCTGGTTGATACCGGCGCGGTTCTTTAGCTGTTCGAGTTGGCGCGCTTGCTGGAGATCCATCTATAGTGAAGGAATCGGTATGATGGAGAATATTAGCGTATCGATATCGTATACGTAAATATCTGATTATTTAGAACGTTACACGAAATATCGTAAGATTTTTTGAAATAAGATCTATTATTTATTTACACTCGAGAACAATTTTATTAGAAAATTGATATTCGTATAGATTAATTATCAGATTATTTTGAACATTATATGTAATAAGATATTGAGAAAAATAATATCCTTTAATACAATATTTTAAATAATAATACGATAGATATACTATTTGCATGCCATTTTACAAAAGCTAAAGATATAGTGACTAAGAAGACTAAGTGTATGACCTTGTAGAACGGGCAGTTGTACAGTCTACTGTTAATTCTACACAATTAATAAACAGACTGTTCAGCTATTGTTGTTCTTATTGTAGTCAGTCTAGTAAGTTATAATCCATTTATGCTGAATAATGACACACACCACACCTGATAACAACACTCCCATTGTTATGTCACAATTAGTTATGATTAAATCTAATAATATCTGTATTTATAGTATATATAATTTTAACAAAAGAATTCATTTATAAAAGTGTATAAATTTATACATATTCAAAATATACTTTACATGTTAAGGGTGTTTCCCATTACCAGTATTTTCCGGCAACTTGTCAGAAATACTTGTAGTGGGATACCCCCTTTACAAACACCTTCAATTAAATTTTTCAGCAGTTCTACACACAAATAATCCCTGTGATTCAAAACAATTCGAAATTAATATATTAGGAATAGATTTAAGGAAAGAATTTTTAATAATTTGTAAATTTGTATTTTATTAGTTAGTTTCATAATGAATAATTAACTTATAATTAGATTTAGATTAGAAAATAATAAATTAAGTAAAGTATAAGAATCAAATTAGGATACAACAAAGAAAGCAAATCATATAGTACTAAATTAGGATACCCTCAAGATAAAGCACTATTCTCTTTTTTATTTGTAGTTTACTTTACAAGAAGTAAATTACCTAATAGACTAATTCAATAAATATTTATTCAGATAAATATATTCCCATAATAAAAGCATACTATCGATGAAATTGATTTAATAAATACATATGTGATCATTTAAAAAATTGCAATATATTTGTTGTGAAATAAGAAAATTGTAAAACATAAATTTAATAATATATCTCAAATAGTAATAAAAATAAGGAATTATATATATATAAGGTTCTTGTAAATTAATAAATAGAACAGTAAAATAAATAAATGAACATATTATTAAAACGCTATGTGGTATCTATTAATTTTTTTAGATAAATATAATAACCTGGTTATATAATGGTTATTTTGATATAAAAATAAATTGAAGTAATATTGACATAAATAATATTGTATAAATAAATCAAAGTTTGAGTTTTTTTAAATATATATTTTAATTAAATTAAGTTTTAATATACAATATTATTATAATAATTATCTCACTTTTAATAATTAATCTATTATATAACAAACACATACACGATGGAATATACTTAGAACATATAATGATTATATTATATAATTTATATATATATATATATATATCTATAGTTTTGTATAGAATACATATGATATATTAAACATATGCATAATTCTTTATTCGAATTAATGAAAATATAAATATATAGTATAACTAAATAGTATACATTTTATTATGTATTATAAGAATAAATGCATTTCATAATTATATATGCGTATGTATAGGGGCGTCGGAACGATATTTTGTATGGGGGGGGGGCTATTTATTTATATTTTATATTATATATAGTATTATTTATTACTAATATAATTACTAATTATATCTTAGTAATATCGTATACCTCTTTAGTCTATGGTAACCCTTTAATATGCAATTAATAATATTTAATTTGTATAACAATGAGTATGAATATATTAGAAAATAAATAATAAACATTACATAATTTATTATTATATAAATATAGATTTTTATTTATAAATATGCCCATCTCAATTGTGTGAATTATTTTTTGATTGATATTTACCAATACTAATTCATTGAATCTACTATCTAGCATAGTAGATCATAACAACGTATTTATTATTCGTATCTTACTAAATCCACGCTAACATGACACAGAACTTGATGGGAAAATTAAAAAATGTGATCAAATCTATTATGCCGGAAAATATTTTTTGAATTTTAGGAGATTGTTCCATCCTGTATATGTATATCCTCATCAGAAGGATGAACTTATTGATTTATTTGAACATATAGAAATTCGATCTTTCAATCGTTAATTATTCATACATGTTTTAATAACATCTGTTTAGTGTAGAAAATTAATATGATTAATAAGATTAATCTAAAAAAAAAACAGACATTTTTTTCATGAATTATATTATTTGTAATAATGATTACTTTAATTTATAAGAATGTATAAATAATGTTTTCTTAGTATAAAATTTGGTTTTAATTTTCATCATTATGGAATCAAACAACTCAGTATATTTTATTCTGTAAATATTAATGATAAAGTATATTAACATATTAACTGATAATATCTAATCACATTATTATATTAACATAACATTAATAATGTTATATTATTTTTATCTAGATGAAGAACCTTACATAGTCTTTTGAACTTTCATTACTATTCATATCATACATATTTATAATTATTTATATTATATGTCTTATTTTTATTCTCTGAATCAGATATACTTAGATATACTTAGAAAATTAAATTAGATATATTTAAAATTAAAATAAATTATTATAATATTTTATTATAAACATTTATTATAAGCTATTTTGTATTTTATAAAATTTGTATATAATATGTTTATAAAAGTATGTTATTAACCTTGAATCAATATAAAAACTTGTATATATAAAATACTTTTGTTTCTATATCTTCAATGAATGTGTGCAAATTATTTCTCTCATTATTCAATTTAATTAGAATCATCTTTACTATTATCTGATCCTTTATGTTCATTTATTATTGATTTTTATTATGATTATATATAATTATAATCATATATGATTTCAAGTATATTTTATATAAATTTCACCTTCAATAGTATTTGTTGGTATAATGAAAGCTTTCACCTTCATATCCAAGCTTTCACATATCAAACTTTAAATATTCATAGAACAAATATTTGACTTATTCATATTTTTTAATAATAAATTGCAATATATTTGTGGTCATTAGTAATAATCTAATCTAATTCTTTATATTATTTCAGTGCATCGATTATACCACTATATTGATCTAATGTTGTTTTAATACATTATTTTCGCAGTCTATATTGTCGGGCATATAGTTTCAATGTATTTGCTTTGTTATTATTAGTATTATATACAATCCGGAATGTGATCGTTTGTTAATATAATAATCCCAAATCATGAATCACTCTCAAGGCTTTTCTTATATTTATATTATTATCTAATGATTATGCTATTAAGTTTGTGCGGTGAGCTCCACATTGTGTATACAAAGCTAATGGCTGTCTAGTCACTATTATAGTCTTTACAACATTATATTGACCAGACATATTAGCTGCACCATCATATGACTGTCCTCTTAATTTAGATATAGGTAATTTAAGATGTTAAAGTTCAGATAACATTAAATTTGCTATATTTAAGTTGTATCCTCAGTCATATTGCATATTCATATACATATTTCTTTAATTTCTAGTTTTTATGTCAAATATCGAACCACCAAAATGTCCTGCTCACTTCCGGATATATCTTGAATTCCATCACATTGAATTGAGAAACTTCCATTAATATCTTATAATCAAATATTTAATAATTCAGATTTATATAGTTGAATAATTTCATTCTTAATATCGCCATATAACAAGTATCTCTCAGAGATTCTCTATTGAATATTATCATATTTCATGGATGGGGGGGGGGCAAACAATACTTAGCCCCCCCCCCCCATATGTTTGGTAAAATTCTTTAGAAAATTTTTTATTAACAAAGATAATATACTAGATTTAATATATATAACATTTATTAATACACATTTCATGGGGGGGGCAAAACATACTTAGCCCCCCCATATTTTTGAATGGGGGGGTCCGATACCCCCCGCCCCCCCTGTTCCGACGCCCCTACGTATGTATAATATTATTATATATTATGTATAAAACTTATGCAAAATTTCACGATATTTATGCTCATGATATACATAGACATATGTGCATATATATGTGTAGATACAAAGCATATATATATATATATAGATACGCAATTATCTAATGACTAATTTGAATTAACAATTTTGCAGGCGTTACAAATGTGCCGTATTAAATCGATAAGCGTTTGACCGCATACCAACTTAGTTACTATTAGTAGTAGTAACTTACTATTATTATAATAGTCAGGTTTGTCGGAAATGGTGTCAGTTTTTAAATTAATACACATTTGACAATTATAATTACGCCACACGTTTTATACATTATACTTCAAATTAATATAAATTATCCAATATATAATACGGTATTAATAATTCGTAATGCATAATTCAGGCTATAAATAAATATTAATATATTATTTATATCGTATATATTATACACAGTGTTTGGAATGCTCGACGATCATCGATCATTTGTACAATTCTCAATCAAGATCGCGCTCGTGATCATGATTGTATAAGTATCGGCTCAAAATAAAATATTGTGATCGTTAGAATTTAGATGACAAATATCGTGAAAAATATCACGATGGTTATCGTTATCTTCAATCACAATATTGTTAGTTATAGATCATGATCACGTTTTATATTGCAATAATTATTCAATATATTAATATTAGTAGAAATGTTACTTATATAGTTTATAGTAGATACGGTGACGTATCAAAACTAACGCGCAATAATTAAAAATACAAACGCGTGAGGCGGGAGTTGAATCATTTAATTGAATTTAAGTTGATCATACAATTCGAATTTAAATTAGGTCCACAAATGTAAATATTATAGAGAGGACATAAGTCCTTTATTGGATATATATATATATTCATTTCTGTGTATACGAGACATTTAACTATCGCGCGTTAGTTTTTACACTGATTCGTAGATACCTACATCAACTCGTTGGAGATGTCACTACAGACTAATATTCAACTAGATATTATCATAATATACATAAATATACATAATACTTATGTATTTTACATTATACAAACTATTATATATATATAGTTAATTTCATTTATACAATAAGTTATTATCATTATTATGTTCACATTAGATTAGTAAAGTTATCGTAATCATCGATCATTATGTCAATAATGGTGTATCAATATTTAATATTATATTTGTGGCTATACATGTCGGGCGGCACACGGTAACTAGTAAACACTCGTGAGCCTCGCGAGTGAGCCGCGTGAGGCGGGTGTATATGAGCTGATTATTTCGAGAAGGCAATGTGGGCGTTCTATAATATCTTACTAGTTACGCTCTACTGCATATGCTAATATATTCTGAACGTGTAACATCTATATGAATAGAATATAGATACACACACATATATGAAAATTTATATATACGTATACTATAATATATATATATATATATATATTTAAATAATAGTATACTTTAAAATAGTATATATATATATATATATATATATATATATATATATATATATATATATATATATATATATATATATATATATATATATATATATATAATATATATACTATTATAAAGTATACTATAAAATATATATAGGCTGTATCTATATATAATATAAATATATACACTTTTTGTTGATTAAATTACAATTATTACTATCAGAAAGTACTCGATAATAATTCGAATATTTTACGTACACATGAGATCGATATAGTTTTAGAATGTCCGTTCAATTTCAAGTAGAACCAGTATATTATATATGTATAATAATATATTCCATAGATATGTTATCCGTTATAGTAACCGAACAATTAAATATTTGTTAAAAATAAAATAAATTTGATTTTTTTATTAAATTTAAATATTTACTATATGATATTATTCGATTATAATTCGAATATGTTACGTACACATGCTATCGATATAGTTTTAGAATGCCCGTTTAATTTCAAGTAGAATCAATATATTATATATGTATAATAATATATTCCATAGATATGTTATCCGTTATAGTAACCGAACAATTAAATATTTGTTAAAAATAAAATAAATTTTATTTTTTTATTAAATTTAAATATTTACTATATGATATTATTCGATTATAATTCGAATATGTTACGTACACATGAGATCGATATAGTTTTAGAATGTCCGTTCAATTTCAAGTAGAACCAGTATATTATATATGTATAATAATATATTCCATAGATATGTTATCCGTTATAGTAACCGAACAATTAAATATTTGTTAAAAATAAAATAAATTTGATTTTTTTATTAAATTTTAATATTTACTATATGATATTATTCGATTATAATTCGAATATGTTACGTACACATGAGATCGATATAGTTTTAGAATGTCCGTTCAATTTCAAGTAGAACCAGTATATTATATATGTATAATAATATATTCCATAGATATGTTATCCGTTATAGTAACCGAACAATTAAATATTTGTTAAAAATAAAATAAATTTGATTTTTTTATTAAATTTAAATATTTACTATATGATATTATTCGATTATAATTCGAATATGTTACGTACACATGAGATCGATATAGTTTTAGAATGTCCGTTCAATTTCAAGTAGAACCAGTATATTATATATGTATAATAATATATTCCATAGATGTGTTATCCGTTATAGTAACCGAACAATTAAATATTTGTTAAAAATAAAATAAATTTGATTTTTTTATTAAATTTAAATATTTATTATATGATATTATTCGAATTCGAATATGTTACGTACACATGAGATCGATATAGTTTTAGAATGTCCGTTCAATTTCAAGTAGAATCAATATATTATATATGTATAATAATATATTCCATAGATATGTTATCCGTTATAGTAACCGAACAATTAAATATTTGTTAATAAATTTGATTTTTTATTAAATTTAAATATTTACTATATGATATTATTCGAATATGTTACGTACACATGATATCGATATAGTTTTAGAATGCCCGTTTAATTTCAAGTAGAATCAATATATTATATATGTATAATAATATATTCCATAGATATGTTAAAACAAATTGATACAAATATTTAATTGTTCGTTTAAATTTAATAAAAAATCAAATTTATTAACAAATATTTAATTGTTCGGTTACTATAACGGATAACATATCTATGGAATATATTATTATACATATATAATATATTGATTCTACTTTAAATTGAACGGACATTCTAAAACTATATCGATCTCATGTGTACGTAACACATTCGAATTATAATCGAATAATATCATATAGTAAATATTAAAATTTAATAAATAAATCAAATTTATTTTATTTTTAACAAATATTTAATTGTTCGGTTACTATAACGGATAACATATCTATGGAATATATTATTATACATATATAATATATTGATTCTACTTGAAATTGAACGGACATTCTAAAACTATATCGATCTCATGTGTACGTAACACATTCGAATTATAATCGAATAATATCATATAGTAAATATTAAAATTTAATAAATAAATCAAATTTATTTTATTTTTAACAAATATTTAATTGTTCGGTTACTATAACGGATAACATATCTATGGAATATATTATTATACATATATAATATACTGGTTCTACTTGAAATTGAACGGACATTCTAAAACTATATCGATCTCATGTGTACGTAACAAATTCGAATTATTATCGAGTACTTTCTGATAGTAATAATTGTAATTTAATCAACAAAAAATGTATATATTTATATTATATATAGATACAGCCTATATATATATATATATATATATATATATATATATATATATATATATATATATATATATATATATATAATAGTATACTTTATAATAGTATATATATATATATATATATATTATAGTATACCCATGATATAAATACGTATATATAAATTTTCATATATGTGTGACACACACAGATAGATACACACACATTGTGTGTGTATCTATATTCTATTCATATAGATGCTACACGTTCAGAATATATTAGCATATGCAGTAGAGCGTAACTAGTAAGATATTATAGAACGCCCACATTGCCTTCTCGAAATAATCAGCTCATATACACCCGCCTCACGCGGCTCACTCGCGAGGCTCACGAGTGTTTACTAGTTACCGTGTGCCGCCCGACATGCTTCCCCATATTTGTACCAATATCATATTAGTAATATTAGTACCAATATCATATTGAATATGATATTCAATATCATATTGAATATGATATTCAATATCATATTGAATATCATTATGATATTCATATGATAATCATATTGAATATGTACTACAAAGTTAGTAGAACTAAGACGTTCTCTAGTTATTTTCAATGTAAAATATAGCGGATTTATTGTGCGGATTATTTACTATAGCTTATAGTCTATAAGTTTAACTTAAAGTTATAAGGATTGCAGTCTCTCGGATCATTTCAGAAATGTTATGGACCATAACTTTAAGTTAAACTTATAGACTTAGTCTAAGACTATAACTTATAAACTATAAGCTATAGTAAATTTATAATAGTTATAATAGGAATTACAAACGATTATTTGTTATAGTAATATTTTAATGAATACATAATAATATATATATTTTAAAATTATAATCTACTTAATATATATGGTCACCATAATGGTGCTATTATTCAATTAAACTATAATACGTGATATTAATTATTAACTTAATAATAATTTAATATTAAAATATATTTTATTTTACATTATTATATTAAAAACGTATACTACTAAAATAGTTTATATAATATTTATATTGAAATACAAATTATATTTAAAATATTTTGATATTAATTACCAAATTATTACATTCAAAACAAATTTACCTTTGAAAAAATATTTTAAATATAATAATATTTACATTCATAGTACCAACCCAATACAATAGGATAAATCAATGTCCTTGGTTAAATAGAAGTTACTATTATACACAAGAGTCCCAATAATTTTAAAAGTTATTCATACATTTATTTTAATTTATATTTTAATATCATGATATTTATATGATGAATAATAATATCACGAATGTATTTTTTAAAATATATATATATGTACAATTAAAATAATTAAATAAAATATATATTAGGCAAACATACAAGTGATATATAATGTAATTTATAAAAAATAAAATATGCACATATGTATTTAATGAAAAATACAAATAATTTAATTTAATAAGTAAATACTTATATGAATTTAAAGCTGATATAAGTATACAATTTATATTAATTTTGCTAAAAAGTACATATAGAATATATCATAAGTTAATCACTTATACATTTATTAATATAATTATCCTTATAATCATATAATTATATAAATAAAATAATGTCTATATATTTATTAAATACTATAATAAATTATATTACATACAAAATAAATATTGTAAGTAATTTATCTGAGAAAAACATATGTGTAAAAATAATTATTTTTAATAAAATATTAAAATTAATAGAGAACTGCAAATTATTCAAAAGTTCATAAAGTTTATATTATTGAGAAACAAAGTATTAAAAAGTACTCAATAGATCGATTTTCGGGATCCCGAAAGTCCCATATATTATTATCTGGGTTGGCTATTATCATATCACTACATAAGAAATTCTATACTCTCAAATCTTGGAATTATGAAATCAATCTTAACATTTAAGTAATTATAAAAAAACCCTTACTTCGTAGATCCAATACCTCCTATAACCGAGGGTATAGGAGGTATAGGTAGATCCCATTATTTATAATCATACCGATTTCTACTATGTATAATGTATCATAGTTAAGTTTACAAATCTATGAGTCCATCAAACAAAATAGTAAAACATAAATGTAAGTAACATTTGTTAGTAGTATTATACTATTAGAATATATATATATTAAAGATTTTTACATTTATCTATATGTAATTTATCTTTCTTTTACCAATATTAGATATTTATTGATGAAACTTCATAAATATGTTTATTATGACATTTATGACATACTTGAACAAGCTAGCAAATCTTTCAAAAACTGGCTACCCTAATGTACATGATATATTGTTCATTATACCAATACCTACTATAACCTCGGTGGTTATAGGAGGTCTTGATTATACCCTTATACGGGATTATACATATTATATATATTTTATTTTTATTTTTTTAATTTATTTTAATTAAAAATAATTCATTTACCATTATTTAACTTTAAATTGTCATTTTTATTTAATATAAAATATAACATAAATATTTTGATATAAATATAAATGTTGCCAATAAATAAATTAGATTTAAAAAATTAATGAATTAATTTATGAACGAGTTGTAAAAGATTTTCCTGAATATGCTTCGCAGATTCTTTGGATTGTATTTATCTCACGTGATAATAACAATAATAATCCTAAACATATGATTAATTTAAAATATATATAAAGAAATATATTTCATATCATTTTTTTAATATTTAAATTATATCGTAATTTATATCATAGTTAACAGTAAAAATGGTGTTCGTAGTTAAGAGTGACCCTTTAATGAAAGATTACGAATCCGATGTTCATAAACATATATCAAAACACGGATCTAAGGATATCCCAATTTACGAACACACGAACTCCAGTTCTCACGAATACGCGGAGGCGTTGAGGGAATGGATGCGAGTTTGCCATTTCACTCAGATGGTGAACTCGTTAAATACGTCGATGACTCACTACGCGGTTATGCCTACGCCCGCTCTGATCACCGCCGAACAGATAGGCACCACGATCAACGTAGCGGCGGGTACTACACCCGTCGTTCATCATCGCGTTGTAGGTGCTACCGTACGCAGAGTCGTCATCGGTAATCATCATACGCACCGTTAGTAACATATTCATTTAATAATTAATTCGATTATATTATTATTATAATTATTTAATATATGTAGGTTACCTAGTAAGAGCATAGTAGGTGAGAATTTAAAAAGTTCTAAGCATCTTATTTGTTATACGATATCATATATAATGGCACACATATTTTAGGGTTGTTTGATTTATTTGGTTTGGTTTTATTATTCTGTTTTTTTTTTAGTTTCATTATATCCTAAAGTGACATAACTAAAAATCCAGTATGGATTTAAAAAAATTAATTTACTATAAATGGCATAATTAAAGCCGAGTGCTAACAATGTTTGGTCAAATTTTCAAATAAAGCTGCTAGATTAATTAGCCATAACATTTATGTATACATTAACTAATATTACTTTATACTTTACTAATATGAATCCTAATTTATCATGATATATATATATATATATGTTTTCTAAATATATAAACAATGTGACGTAAAAACATGCATTATTAAAAATGTTCTCCATTATCTACATTAGATGAATGTGATTAGTAAAAATGATTATTCCGAGTAATTAAACTTAATTATTACTGTTTACTTGTTCTAATGTTTTATTATATTTTATATGTAATAAATAGATATTATTCATAATATATTATATTATATTATATATAAACATTCGCTCATAATAATTTTCGATTACATTTTAGTTTAAAAATTTATACATTCACTTACTTTTACCAGAGTATTTATAAACAAATCATTGAAATCTAAATGATATTATAAGAATAGTTCTAATCGAAATAATACTGATTTTCGTTACTGAATTATTACGTAAAATGTAGGTCCATTATTCTAAAGTGAATCACATTCGTTTAAGTTCAGATTCATTCTATTTACCGCAGCCGAAACAAAAAACAGATTCGCATTAAATTACATCTAATATGTATATCCATTATTAACACGTTAATTAGCGATGTTAATCATGTGACTTTACGTTAAGATGCGTTCTATCTACCTCCGCTGTGGAAGAGAATATGTGCTGAGCTCATCGATTTCTTCTGTCTGTTCATCATTAAGGTGATTCTAATGATAGCCTACATCGAATACGTAGGTATCACGTTAGTTGCCACAAACCCCCGCCACAGTGCTATACCTAATATATCACATATACGATATACATATGTATCATAATTATAATAAATATATGTATCATAATTATAATAAACATATATAATATATAAAAATATAATAAGATATAAATATATATAATATTAATATATATATTATATATATATTAATATTATATATTATATATAATATATATATATATATATATATATATATATATATATATATATATATATAATAATTTATCAATATCCACATACTTAGTAAATTCGATATTTATAAGAATTGTCCCAATTGATTCCACAGTGCTTTAGTACTTTCACAGTGCTTTGCAACGATATATTGTATTACAAGTATACAATGCTAAACATAACCATTATTCAAGCATTATTGTAGAACTATTAACTTTAATATTATAGGTGATTCGCGAATTGTGAATTACATATTCGTTAAAAATATTAATTAAATGTATAAAGTTTACAAAGCGTATAAGATTATAATGTGTATATATATATATATATATATATATACTTGAATGAATGAATGTTTATTTAAACATAAAAATACGTTAATAGTTCTCTATTATGTAAAAATAACAATATATACAAAAAGAATATAAATCAGTTGAAAATAATAAAATTAATTGTTACAAATTAATAACAGTACATTAGACGAATAATTGACATTAGTTCTCAAGAGTACAGGTAACGCATTCTGTAGATCGGCTGCAGATACACTGAAATATACTTATACAAGTTATAAATATATAATTTTATAAGTGTATACATTTTATAAAGTGTATAAACTATAGTTTACAAAGTTTAGAAGATTATATGTTTATTATTATTATGATATATTTTAGTGGCTACATAAACACATGCTGATTATGGGTGTTGTTGGATAATAAAACATAAATAGAAAACGAATAACAAAATAGAATGAATTACACCGATTTAAAATGGATACATAATTTGCATATAAAGTAATGTGTGCGCATTCATTCATCCTCCACCCATATGCCCCATCCCCCCCATTACCACCTAACTGTCTCTAACGACCTTGACCCGTCACAGCGAGAACTCCCCGATGAATGTTCTGTCCTCCGCTAACATCTATCAGATGGACATGACCTCGTTCATTACGCTCACCAGCCGCTTCTTCTACCTCGAGATCTTCAATAGGGTCATGATCATCATCTACGAGGTAGGTTTAGACTGATGGGGTATCTACTATAGCTCCCACAACCATTACGTCCTAAACCCCTCATGTTGCATTGCATTTATAGTGGAAAAGTTAACAAAAATATTTTTTTATTTTCCATAATTATCACAATTATTCTATATTTTCTGTCCTCTGCCTACATCTATCATGCTATCAATTCTCATAATAACAAAAAGTATTAGTAGGCAAAAGTCATGTTTAAAATTCAGTTAAATTTCGTATTCTCTCCATGATAAACTTCGCGGAATTATCTCACGTATAGTCTAAAGTTAAAACACAATAGTTCTCTTATTATTATACCGTATAGAAGGTGTTCTGAGTATCTTAACATTGGAGGACCCGTATTCAGGTGACTATTCTCTCTTACCCTATAGAAAGGGTGATTACTTCGACTCGTTGGCGATGTATTATGCTTGTTTGATGAAACTAGATAAAGTATTGTATAATAACTACTCACAAATTTGTTGGACATTTTAGATGACCATGAGGGCAGCGGTAATCCATCAATTCTATAATATATTGAATATTTTAGTAATTTAAAATTTTGATTTAAAAAAAAGTTATGATGAGAAATATGCTACAAAATATTGGTAAAATTAATTTTATTACAAATATACATTATTGAATGAGTTGTGTTCAAATAAGTATAATTAATATATTATAAATGCATAATTCCTATGTATAAATTTTACCAATTTTTGTTAACATATTTTTGATCATAACTTTTTTTTTAATCAAAATTTTAAATAACTAAAATATTACATATATTATAGAATTTAATAAGATTTACAATAATATCAATATTATTATAATAATATACATATCAAAAACCTCATTAGCATACCTACATTGACATATTATATGTGATATATCAAATATATTATATTTTGAATAATAATTGGTATAATATTTAAATAAATTTTATGATTTCCGCTTTTAAATAATTTAGTTACTACTATAAAATACCGATCTAGCTTATTTAATATTATATTATAACAATACATATGCAGTAAAGCTGTATTCTATTTTTAAATGATATATTTATAGGTTTATAATAATCAGGTAAAGTGATATGTATTCGTAAATTCATATTTATTAAAGCTATAATTATATTTGAATTTAAAATACAAATAAATTAAATATAGGACGTACACATGCACCATAGATTGAACATTATTTCTATCAACACATTTTCTTAACTATTTTAACTTATTTTGGTAAGCCTGTCGCTGGGTCAAAACTAACTAAAAATGTTGTTGTTGTTGTTGTTGTTGTTTTTTTGGATATGTTTCATTTCATTTAGGTTTAGCCTATAACCACTTGCCAAGCATGTCCTTTTGAAAATTATTAATATTAATGACCATTACCCTACAGCTTCCAACATACCCTACATCCCCTACAACCCCCCTCCTCCCCCTCAACCTCTACAGCCCCCATAACCCCTACATCCCCGTAAATATACATATTATTCAATTGTTGTTATTGTTGTTGTTGAAAGTATTTATTTAGACACATCATTAATAATAGTAATACTGCGTAATTTGGTATCTCTGCATAACCTTTATACCATTCTAAACCACCCGTTGACTTCCACATTAACCTTTACCCCCTAGTGATGCAAACATTACCTCAGACTTCTACATTAACATCTCCCCCCCCGCCCCCCACCTTATCATATACATTAAACTTTGACCTCTAAGAGTTAACCTCTGCGTGACCTCTAGGCTTTCCTGATCGCTGGTTGGTTCAGCTTCTCGCCGTACGGTCAGACCCCGGGCAAGCAGATCATGGGTCTGAGAGTGGTCAACTGCGAGAACATCACCTCCCTGACCGCTACCAATCGCTACGTCGTACACCCCGCCGGTAATATCTCGCTGTACAAGTTAGTGCTGACCTCTATGGGGGTTTAGTGACCTCTGCGGTGATTTAGTGACCTCTACGGTGATTTAGTGACCCCTACGGTGATTTAGTGACCTCTGCGGTGATTTAGTGACCTCTGCGGAGATTTAGTGACCTCTACGGTGATTTAGTGACCTCTACGGGGTTTTAGTGACCTCTGCGGTGATTTGGCGACGACGCTGGGCTTTTAGTGGCCGGTAGGGTTTAGCTGTGAATTCTTATCATTTTAGGACTTGTATGGAAGTGAACTATAGTTTAGTGTTATGTCATCCTCCAGTAATAGAACACTGTAAACGTTAACACTGACCAGGTTGTAGTGGATTGTAGAGAGCTTTAGGACCGCTAGGGTTTTAGTGAATACTATGCTTTTAGTGATCTCTAGGATTTAATGACTACGAGTGATGTATACCACTAGGGTTTTAACGACTATTAGGATCTGGAATGCTCGTTTACGTATGTCATTTGTGATTACGTTTTTGTATACGCCGAATTTTTTGTAATAAATCACCACGTAATTAATTAACAATATTAAATTAAATTATAATAATCCCAGAAACTATTCCTTAAATAGTTTGAGGTCACGACACCTTTTTATTTTAACATTGAATACATATAAAATTTAACATGGTCAAGATATAGAAATAAGTTTTATTCAATTTTTTTCAAATTGAATAATTTTTTTCAATCCAACTATGAATATATCCTAGGAAAATATATAACAAGTGGTATTAACAATAAACAATATTTATCAAAACAATATAGATGCCCATATTTTATAAAACAATTTTAGTAAAAAAAAATATCTAAAAATCATATAATTTAATATAAATAAAGTATTACTATTTAATTTAAAAAATTAAAATATATTATTTAAATATAATAATAATAATAATACAATTCAAATTAATTATTACAAAATTAAAAATTGTTTAGAAAATAAAATAACATCATTTGTAATTTTGTTTTGATTTTTATTTGAAATATGAAATACAACATATTTGTACATATTTTTAATATTTAATTTTGATAAAGGGCATTTATATCTAACTAATATCTAAAATTCAATCAAATATGATCACTCACATTTAT
The DNA here is from genome assembly GCA_964019155.1 of Osedax fenrisi. Taxonomy (NCBI): domain Eukaryota; kingdom Metazoa; phylum Annelida; class Polychaeta; order Sabellida; family Siboglinidae; genus Osedax; species Osedax fenrisi. The sequence goes on from OZ025243.1 coordinate 53,118,605, forward strand.
GTAAAGTATAATTATATATATATATTAATTTAAAAAAATGAATTACAAATTTATATTCTATAATATATATATATATATGTGGATAGATACATGTGATTACATTGTTTTACCATATTGGTGTTAAACTAAACTCTCCAATATATATATATATATATATATATATATATATATATATATAGGTTTATGATATTATGTATGATTATGTAGAATAATGTATATTTTAAATTTCCTAATTATTTTATTATATAATATAATCAATTTAGAGATTATATATATTTTTATATTCATATCAATACACATAAGTATAACTTAATAAATAAATTATATGTAAATTATATATTATTATCAATTAAGTTATAATATAAATAATATTAAATATTAAATAAAATTGAATACAATTATATTTATTTATGTTGACATTTAAATTTATAATATATTATATTATAATAATGGTTCAAATAATAGCATCATAATGGCATTTACATTTAATCATTATATCAAGAGTTGTATTATAAAAAAAACAAGCTGCTATATTAAAAATAATATCTTATCTGCTAAAGAATTATAGATATTATATATTAAAGTTTTCTTTATTGTTAAATTTTCTAAATATTTAAATTTATTAGGAATATATCAAACTTATTTGATATTGGATATTTTTTAATAATAAGGATGCTCTTACTTTCCCAAACTTTAATTATATCATTATTAATACAATTTTTAGAAGACATTAATATTGGTAATTTGTAGATATAAAAATGAAATATAGATATTATATTAATAATGGTATATATTATATTAATTCAATAAATATAATACAAATACATAATTAATTTTAAATTTTAATTTAAATATTTGTAAACATCAAAGATAATAAGATGGCGTCATTTTTATTATACATGGAATATTATACATTTTATTTAAAAATAATAATTTATATTTCAAACTTTAAATGCTTCGTGACCAAAGGTAACTATTTTGTTATAAAAATTGTTAATACATATTATACTAAAATATAGATATGTATTATATTTTATATGAAGGATTAAAAATTGAATCGAACGAACCGGTCTAGTGTACACTATATCATGTTTATTGAATCATCATTATTAATCGCAGCACATCACTGATGGAATGTACTTCTAGATTATATACTTCTTTATCATCGATATATATATATATATATATATATATATATATATTAAAAGGCGACATTCATTTGTATATAAAATAATTATAAAAACTATTTTAAACAAAATTAAAATTATCATTAAATAAATTAATTATAATTATCTATCATTTTATGCAAATTATAAAATTAGTTTTTTAAACATTATTTAAATATGTTAAAATCACGATTTTAAGACAATTTCAATAAAATATATATGATAGTAAAATAACTGGTGTAATAAAATTATATAATATATATATTATTTAATAAGCTATTATCTCTATCATTTGTAATCCTACTAGTAAATAAAGTATTTACTTTGATCTTGATAAAAAACCCACAATGTTTAATATTGCAAATATAATAAAATTTTCATAATATATAGATAATAACTAGATCTAAATAATAAACAAGTTTTTTTGTTATTAGAAAATGTGTATAAAATGACGCAACAATATAATACACAATTATTTTATTAAAATCAATAACTTTCGCATAAAACCTTATAAATAACACACCACTCGCACATGTACAGTTCGTTCACAAGATCCACCCTGAAGAACTCGCTGACGTCTCTCCTGATACCTGTGTTCCTCTCCTCGCTGTTGAACCCGCACAAGCAGACGTTCTACGACATCATGTCCAACAGTATCGTCATCGACGCCAGCTACGAAGAGATCTAAGCCCCGCCCCGTTACCACGGTAACCGCGACTTAGGGTTGTGATGGGTGTAGCAGGAACTGGTCGCATGGACAGTGGTCAGTTGTACATTGCGTAGAACACAACCGAGATGTCCGTCGATCTGTCCATGCTACGGCTATCACACCCTATTGCGACTACTGAACCATTCTTACTCCGTGAACTTTATTATTGCGACATTTATTCTCGTTATGCGAGTATGTGTATATATTTGTGTGTGCGTATACGTTTTATTCATACCATATATAGATTTATGTATGTATATATATATAGAGCATATCCCATACCTGTATCTATTCGCAACATAAATCCAATCATCACTCTCTAATTAACATAGTTTCGAGAGAGACCCTATTAAATATTACATAATCCACTATATATATATGTATGTATATATGAGTGATATATTCTATTTATAGATAAAGTGATTAATGCCCATCACGATTCACATGTAATATATGACGTAATGATTCACACCTATTTATTCGTTTTCAACTATGATATAACCACACGTATATTATTGATTTTATGTTTTATTGTATTATAAAATGATTATTACAATAAAGATATATACGTATGTATACACACACGCGTATCAATATCAATATATAAACTTTATGTTCGTGAGAGAAATGAAAATTACTCGATAAATAATACATCGCTTATTAATTAAGTTGGTGTTTCATCACAATAAATACATAAGTCCCACTAGTAGGCACATCACGGTTGTGAAAGTATCAAAAATAGAAGTCATCGTACAAGCGAATAACACACGCGCGCTCGCTCGTATAATAATATATTATTAAATACACATATGTGTTGCGACGACTGTGATTAAGACGTTAGAAGTACAGTTAGAAGTGTAGAAGTGGTGGTGTAGCGCGACTGTGTGTGCGTAATAGTATGTCAGTTGTAGAGTTGTTGTCGGATATGTATATCTATAGATTAGAGTATGTATAAAATATATAACTATAGATATATCTATAGATAAGAATATATGTACAATTTATTCTATATATATATATATATCTAGATAGATAGCTATCGAAAGATAAGAATACATTCTATAGATTTATATGTATAGAGAAGAGTTCACTTATGCGGAATATCACTGTAGAATATCACTGTGGTTTGTTGTTGTTGTTGTCGTTGCTGGCCCCATAGTTACGGTTGCCGTGGTTACATTGAGGCGTCTCTGGTGGCGGTGGATTGTTCTCCCAGGACGGTGGTCACTTCCTCGTTTGTACTGACCATTACTAGAGGAGGTGGTGAGTGAGGGTTAAAGGTGATCATGTACGACCTTGACATTATTAGATATGGCTAGAGAGAGTGTTGTGTATCACATGCGACCTTGAAATTATTAGATATGGCTAGAGAGAGTGTTGTGTATCACGTGCGACCTTGAAATTATTAGATAAGGCTAGAGAGAGTGTTGTGTATCACATGCGACCTTAGCATTATTAGATATGGCTAGAGGGGGTGTTGTGTATCGTGTGTGACCTTGGCATTATTAGATATGTCTAAAGGGGGTGTTGTGTATCGTGTGTGACCTTGGCATTATTAGATATGGCTAGAGGGGGTGTTGTGTATCGTGTGTGACCTTGGCATTATTATATATGGCTAGAGGGGGTGTTGTGTATCATGTGTGACCTTGGCATTATTAGATATGTCTAGAGGGGGTGTTGTGTATCGTGTGTGACCTTGGCATTATTAGATATGGCTAGAGGGGGTGTTGTGTATCATGTGTGACCTTGGCATTATTAGATATGGCTAGAGGGGGTGTTGTGTATCGTGTGTGACCTTGGCATTATTATATATGGCTAGAGGGGGTGTTGTGTATCATGTGTGACCTTGGCATTATTAGATATGTCTAGAGGGGGTGTTGTGTATCGTGTGTGACCTTGGCATTATTAGATATGGCTAGAGGGGGTGTTGTGTATCATGTGTGACCTTGGCATTATTAGATATGGCTAGAGGGGGTGTTGTGTATCGTGTGTGACCTTGGCATTATTAGATATGGCTAGAGGGGGTGTTGTGTATCGTGTGTGACCTTGGCATTATTAGATATGTCTAGAGGGGGTGTTGTGTATCGTGTGTGACCTTGGCATTATTATATTTGGCTAGAGGGGGTGTTGTGTATCGTGTGTGACCTTGGCATTATTAGATAAGGCTAGAGGGGGTGTTGTGTATCGTGTGTGACCTTGGCATTATTAGATATGGCTAGAGGGGGTGTTGTGTATCGTGTGTGACCTTGGCATTATTAGATATGGCTAGAGGGGGTGTTGTGTATCGTGTGTGACCTTGGTATTATTAGATATGGCTAGAGGGGGTGTTGTGTATCGTGTGTGACCTTGGCATTATTAGATATTGGTTGAAGGGGAAAGAGAGCATTAGGTCATGTGGTAGGCAGATTTGCGATTTTATAATCGATATCAATATTGAATTGATATGTAATTTTATAACTACATTTTGTAAATTGGCCTACTACTGATAGCTGGTATTTACATCGCTGATTTATATAATGCTTGTTTTCCGATGCTTAATTGCTACAAGAGTACTATTTCTCTTTATGACAATAATGTGATTGTTATGTATTTAATGGGAAAATGTATAATTTTCTTGTGTATTATATATATATATATTCAGTATATATTGAAATTAGTTTAGTTTTTCGAATTTTTTATATTAATATTATTTTCTAAATTCGCAAAACACCTACTACAATTATCGTATTATAATCTACGAAATATACGTAATCTAGATCTTAATTATTATATTCGTAATTATTATCTCGATATGATGTAGTATAATTAATTGAAAATAATATTTAAATATGAAATCTTAATCTGATAATATACTCATATATAATAGTAAGAGTAGCGCGAAGGACAGGAAGCGTAGCGCGAAGGACGGGACGCGTAACGCGAAGGACAGGAAGCGTAACAAGAAGGACGGGATGCGTAATGTGAAGGACAGGACGTGCAATGCGAAGGACGGGACACGTAATGCGAAGGACAGGACACGTAACGCGAAGTACGGGACGCGTAATGCGAAGGACGGGACAAAAGTAAGTACTTACTATTCTCGGATCTCTCTTTCATGTCCGGTGGCGCCAGCGTGGAGCCGAGTTCGCCTGGTAAGGACATCGCGTCCTTGCCCGTCATCGTGGTGATCATATCGTCTGGGTCTTCTGGTGTGTCGTTGTTGTTCTTGTTGGTGTTGGCGCCCTTCTTGCCCTTGCCACTCTTCTTACCTCCTATTGTGTATGTTAATTATACGCGTAATAGAGGGGGGCGTATATTAATATCATTTATATAAACACCCATAGTAAGATTCGTATACGCATTGTGTAATAATATGTATATACTAGTAATATGAAAAATGTATGTGTATACTATGAATATATTGTATACGGGTGAGCTACCGAGAATTTGCGATTAGGCCGAATTCAAATAAATGTAAAGATGCAACATATTTCACAGTGTAAATAACAATTTATACGTATTTCTTATTATTCTTTTTACATTTCTGTCATTATTATTTATTGTTATGCATCGTTTTTATTCGAATCAATTAACTATTATCTATCTATAATATCTAAGATATATATATATATACAATTCTCTGAATGGTAGGAGCATGACAAGCCCCATACACACATACTATGTAGGTAATATGGTATCTATATGGTAACCTGGGTCTTCCCATATATGGGTACTAGATATACAATAATTTAAAATCTATTTCAATAATAACATAGCCTTATAGTTCTCATTGTATACATAGTATATGTGTATACAATATCTATCTGTATATCTAGATATAGCTATCTGTGTATATCTAGATATGTAAAAATATACAGTTTATATACTTATATGTATGTTAGTATGAGAATGAGCTATAAATAGATTTGGGCTAACCTTCCTTCTTTGGCTTTTTAGGTTTTTTAATGGGAGCCTCTTCAACTGCGGGAATAGGTCTAGATATCGAATGTAGTAGTTGTACGATATTAGTTATTAATTATCATATTCATATATTTTGTATTATTGTATCATATGATATTGAATAATAATAACTGTTTCTTATTAATATTTATTTCTATAAATAATATACTACTAAATATAATTTAAATACGATTTTGAAAACTCTAATCCGTGCATTTTACCCATGCATTAGCTAACCCTGGGCCCTGGGTAATTAACATATATTGAATACATATGTTAGTAGTAAATTGTATTATAAAGAAAACTATATATATAAACATAAGGGTACTGGGTTACTTGGTTAGTCCGTAGTATTAGCTACTATAGTCACTATAGTCTATAGTGATACCTACTTAGTTCATACACAAGAGTTATTATTGTCAAGGTCATTATTGAAATGATGTAGATATATGTTATGACTCCTTACGTCATTGAGGTTTTTTTAAATTAACTTTATTAGTTATTTAATAAATTAATCTATTCTGTATATATATATACCTCAGTGCATTGAAGATATTCGATATCATTATTTAATTAGAGATGATTTCTAGTAATTAGAGATAATGAAAAGATTAATCATACTAATTTGATGCTTACTTGATTGATTGTACCTAGTCTTAACACAGTATTTATGAAATTGTGTGTGATTATTAGAAATAAAAAAAGTATTAAAAGTAATAATAATATATATCCTATATAGATAGCTAATGTAGACATTATTAATATTTTAATTATGATATTTAATAATGTTGGAAACAAAACTGCCCCATACGATTCATCGGAATTTACATTTAATGTGACTGTAGGCATTACAACAAGTATTCGGATACACTTAATTCTCTGTCATTTTAACTAGACGCTTCTATTTATATTATACATTTTCCTACACTGTCTAAGTGTGTTGTTTTCCTTTGCTATTGACATGTCGATGTTAACCTATTCTTAACCTATGATCTATGATATTATTTGTTTTCTTTTGGCCATTTTAAATTACTGAACACTTATTATATTTAATATTATAGTGTTATTATTCTAGTTTATTCCTCAAACTACTACAACATAACAACACAATATATATAGTATCAATGATAATGAATAGTACATAATATATTGATAATTGGCATATACACATATAGGTATATATACACTATATTTCTTATACACTTACCTATCTCTCGCTTCCCTAATTTTTCTTATGTTTTGATTATCGTACAATATATTCGGTATTTTCTTTCTGAGGTTAGACCAGCAAGTTGGCCAACTCTGCGAGTAGAGGTTATGTAATAGGTTACATTCAACACTCGCCACTTGCTATGTATATATATAATTAAGTATAACAATATCATCTAGCTCATTTATGATATACAAATATTGTTAACCAATTATTTGCTTATGTGTGATATCCATGTAATGATATATTTACATTTAAACACAATACCTGTATTATTAGTATGTGTATGCATAACACAGAGAGTCGCCCCAAGGACATGCCCTTGGTCGGCCTACTAAGCTAACGATACGCCGCGCTAACGAAACCAACCGTTATTTTATTATCCGACAGATTCAGGATCTCTAGTTTCGCTAGTTTCACTATTTTCTCGGGAATAACCGATATGATGTTATCGTGCAAGTCGAGGACGGTGAGTTCTTTCCATTTCTCGAGACATTTCGGGAATGCCTGTACACAATATTTTCAATATTTTATATTATGTAAATATTTCATAATATATATAGGTATATATCTAATCTTATATATATCCTATATATTGTATATATCCTATATATATATATATATATCTAATCTTGATGATGAATTTATTTATATACCGACATTTTCTAATCTATTAATCATTCTAAGTTCTAAAACTAAAAAAATTGTTTTAACTTAAAGATACATAATTATATTTAATACATTACTTATTTTACATACCCATACACATAATCAAATAAATACAAATATGTATTTATACACACACTTTAGGTTCCAATATATAGATGTCTACATACACATGTTTACATGCATGTACATTGTTCATTCGCACATAGGTTCCCTACATTTAGGTTCATACGTGTGTACATGTATGAATACACATATCTAAAGGTTGAATAAAATATTATAGACTATAGTCATATATATATATATATATATATATGTATCAAGTTCTGATAGTGATGTAAATGATGCTCACATCGAAAGCAATAATGGTGCAATCTGGGGTTGGGGTTTACCATGTTTATTATAGCTTGAGCTAAAATACTAAGGATACTAAATTAATAGAGATAATGAAGTACTTTTTATTTTATTAAATATATATTATTCTACTACATAAAAGTATTGAATTTTTATAATTGTAATTTATTTAAAATGATGTAAAAAAATAGTTGAAATATTTTTTATATTTTTTTATTAAAAATGTGAAGTTTATTATAATTTATTTTTAAAATATAAAGTATAATACAATATCCTTTCAATATTAATATAGTATTACATTTTATTTATATACAGTAACAATTTCAGATAATAATATTTATAATCAAAGAAATAGTAGACATTTACGTATGCTTACTAAGTGGAAAAAGTAAAAAATTGGGAAAAATACATTTAAAGTTTTTTTTAAATAAATAGCCATGTCAATTTCATATGATTTTTAATTCGATTGGCTCGTTTTTTTCCTCCGAAAATGAAAGTATCGGCTCGGCATTAGAAGCTCTGCATTTACATCACTAGATGACATTTACATTACTATTCACTGAATACCGATAATTTTTCAAAAATTAAATATAAATATTAAATATATAAAAATTAGGATTATAATTTAACTTAAAAAAAACATCATTTCGTCTCGGTTATGTTTTATAAGAGTCTCAACTCGTTTGGCTAGAGTCTCGGCTCGTTTTTTCTTTCTGAAAACTAAAATCTTGTCTCCATCAATAACCATAATTCTCGGCATCATTTACATCACTAGTCCCTGCTAATAATTCAAATAGGTTATACATTCTATCCAAAATCGTGTAGTTAAAGTCCCCTTAAAGCATCGTTCTCAACTAATGCACCTCAATGATGGAACGCATCACGTGTGAAGTTCCTACGTGTGTCGCACGTAGGATGATATACGATATGTATATCATCGATATATATTGTTATTTAAAAAAAGAAATAAGAATCACCTATTATAATATTGTGAAGACACATAGTGGATATATTATTATTTAATGAGTCTATAAACCACGATGTTAAATAAATTAATAAAACAAACACAAATACCCCTACTCTGTATAATGTAGGCAGACACGAACGATATAATCGTACCACGAATCTGCAATGTACATGCAGTTACATTGTACGACGTACAATGTATGTTGTAAATGTACAAGGTATAGATGTACGTATAGGAACATGAATACATGTATATATCTCACCTCGATATCGTTGGAGTAGAGAAGCAGTTGTTTAAGTCTGTACAGGTAAGGCAGATCCTCTGGTATCATGTCGATGTGGTTACGCGACAGGTCCAGTATGATCATGGACGCGAAGTTGTCGATCTTGTCGCTAGGGAACGTCAGGATCTCGTTGCTATGGTAAACATAATTGTATTACGTTATTTACATATATATTTGTACTTATATATATATATACACATATATGTAGTATACTTTTATTTAGTTATACATATATTTCTACCGAGCAAGCTCGAACTGGTAAGTAAATATATAGGGAAGATAGGCATACAAAAGTTGCGTTATATCATGCTATAGTATCATATATACTATAGTGATAATTGTAGTTACCTGGACAAATTCAAATAAGAAAGTTGAGATAGGGTGCCGAAATTCTCCGGAAGTACGATCAGCTTGTTGTTAGAGATGTCCATGTGTTCTATGTTGTAGAGTTCAGTGATCGCCTACATCAGGGGAATGCGGACATGCTACGTTATATATTATATAGGATATTGAGAACATGTATACATAGAGAAGAAAAACACACATACACACACGTTATTTGTGACACACACACACACACATATATATATATATATATATATATATCGATAAGCTCTGCTTCTACAATTACCCGGTTGTTAAAACTAATTCCGATAATACCTATATATATATTAATAAATACATTACATTAATTTATAGACTATATCTAAAGATTATCATTGGAATCGGGTAGATGTATTAATTCGGTATCTCCTAACAGTACGTAATATGTGATATATGATATATGTATTCACACTAATTCAGATTAAATAACACATTCTTATAATAATGATAACAAATGAAATAATATAAACACATATTTAAAAGGAAAACACTATTTTATTTACACACACACACACACATATATATATATATAAATATATATATATATATATATATATATATATATATATATATATATGTATGTATATATGATTATAACCTCCGGGAATTCTGTTATTTCATTGTACTGAAGTTCCAAGCGTTCCAGTTTCTTGAAATCTTTGAAGGTCGGCAATTCGGTAATCTGATTATGATGCAATATCAGCGATTTCAGATTACGTAATCGACTGACGCACTCGTGTACCCTACATTATGACGTCATCGCATTAGTGTTAGTGGTGTACAGTAGGAGTTATTGGTACTGTTTAGGAACTATAAAGGAAGACCAATTGAAATATGCTAATCTAGGTCGGCGTATAACCACGCCCACTCGAGATATAATGAGTCACGATGAATCAACTTTGCTGATGATATAATTTTATAATTACAAATTAATTACTTAATAAAATAGTATAAGCTAAGCCGTTTAAATACTATCGTACGACGTATGAGGTACGTCATAAACGATTAAATGGTGATTATGTAATTTTTGCTAAGTAGGCTAATAATATTTGTAATTAGGCCTATAAATTATTAATTAATTAAACAGTTAATCTAATATATAGAGTAGGTCTCTTATACCTACTATAATATACGCTAACATGGTGATTTCGTTGTTGGACAGGTCTAGGTACTGTAACTTGCGAAGTTTGCAGATCTGAGGCGGCACATGATCTAGCAGGAGGTCAGTCAGACTCAGTGACGTCACATTCAGCTGATGACATAACTCTGACAGGTGCTGAATAGTGGGGTGGGGGTGGGGTATGTCAATAGCTGTAGATGATGAGTCACCGTTAGTTATATACACGGGACTCGTGGGTAATGTGAATAGGATGGTAATGTGACCACCCTATTAATTTAAATAAGATTATCTAAATTAAAATTGTATTCGGCAATCCTATTCAATACAAAAATATGTATCTATATTTAAAAAATTATCGAATTATGACTAATATTTATGAAACTATATAAAGCTATATACAACATTTCTAAAACTGTCCGTATTGCCCATATTTCCTCTACGTCTATGTATATATATATTATTAAGAAAATAATTAATTTACATTTAAATGGTTATTATAATTATTATAATATAATATTGTACACCTATTAATATTATTTAATATGCTATCGGTTTATATTCATTGGTTATTTAATATGTTTTAGATTTCAGAAATAAACAAACTGTAATCATAAGGTGGGATCGTCACGTGACCTTCACGTTACCGACACACCTTTACGTCATTACATCCAATATTTAAGGATAAATACACATGTATTATACATGATGTATACATAGTTAAACATCATATTATATGGTGTGGAATACCAATTAATGGTAACAATTAGCAATTGTTATAAATATAATTACAGTAAATCGGTTAATTAATTAATTATAATTAATTAATTCGCCTAATTGAATAATTACTTTAAATGACGCTGGTGAAGATGATTACACCAACCGACATTTGGGGAAAATTAATCGGATTCTCGGAAATATTCAGTGATCTAACAGTCTTTGGCACCGGCAGATTGTGGAACTGATTACCCGCCACGTCTAACTCGAATAACGTGTGCAACCATTCCATAGTTTTTGGTAATGTCGAAATTTCATTATTGCTCAATTTTAATATTTCTGTTATGACGTTCAATTATATGTTTATGTATAAATATATATATCAGTATAAATATAACCAAGACATCTAAGTTTTCTCATATCGGATGGTAGATTTAATAATTTATTATTAGAGACGTCCAACAACGTCAATAGTTGATCGTTGCCCAGATTCTCGGGTAACAATAGGATTACGTTGTTACATAATATCAATTCCTGTGTGGCGGTGTAACAATGGCTTAACAATGATATCGTAGCTGACGATTACCCTAGTACTATTGATTAGTATGTGCATAATCCTAGTGTTTAATCAATATTTATATTATTTATTATTTTATATACAATTTATATATATATATGTATATATTTATTTTTTTAATTTGAATCAGACATGTATAATACGTGCATAGATTATACGTATAATTAAAACGAACAATAACTATTAAACGAAAACGAAATCTAAAGTGTTAACTAAATAAAGATGTATACCTTATAAGATAAATAGTTGCGATGGACACATGATATTATAATAATAAAGTTGAACAATTAGCGAATTACGAGAATTTCGTATCCGTTAATAAAGTTAATTATAAGATTTACGTAATTTAATTGTTAAATTATTAACATTGTCATATACAAAATATCAATAACGCGCTATTCCGACGCTTATAAACGATATTCTACCTTAATTTGTCGCATGTTGGTTCCATTCGGTAACCAAATACTACTAGGTAGATATTTTAAATAAATGTATACAGTATAATCTTAGTAGCTTTAGTAGCTTTATATAACCATGCACATATGTACACATGGAAAATCTATACCTACGCATAGACAAGTAAATTGATATAAATATTGATATATATATATATATATATAAATATAACCTTAAGAGTTCTCATTTCACCCACGCAGAGTGGAAGTTTACAAATCTTATTGAATCCGAGGTCTAATCGTTTTAAAGAATTCATTAGATTTAAGTCTTCTGGTATCGTTGTTATTGTATTATGATTGGCTATCAGAATTTCAAGATTTATCAGACGAGAAAGCTAATAAATCATATATAAAGGTATAAATACTATATATAATTGTAAATTTATAGGTTTACATAAGTATACTAATATAATTATTTTATATAAATAAGTTATAACTTATATAATTAAAAGTTTAAATATACAGATGATTAATAAACTAAATATAACTTTATCATTCAATCATGTATGTATGTTAAGAATATAGATTAACAAAATAACGCTTATATTTCTACAAACCATAGATATATCTTCTACATTGTTATGTGATATGTCTAGATATTTGAGCGAACGTTTCAATTCAGACATTTTATTTGGTAAGTGATACAATTCATTATACGATACATCTAATATTTCCAAAGCCTGAAAAAGTATATATAATATATATATATATATATATATATATATATATATATATATTAATATGAATATAATTTAGATTATAATCAATAATTAGATAACTTCGTGCCCACTAATTAATTACCATTGATTATTAATTGATAAGTTATCGATTACTACTATATAACTACTATGTCTTATTGATAGCTATAGTTGATAAGTATACTTAATTTTATTGACTATTTGACCTCTATTTAACCTCTGCCTAGGCAGATAGCTATATAGAAGACGTATTATTTCATACGTTATAGATCACTATACATATGACTATTGAACACTATTTGATAATTAATAACCCCTACTTAAAACGAATAGATATATACTAGTCCATTTACTAACTTCTATAACTGCATTTAAGTTATTTACAACACAACACCAACAATAATTGTTTTTTATGACTTTTAATTTCTTCAATCAAATTTTTAACTATACTGTCTACTACTGGATAACTACAGCTAACCATAACTGAGTACTAATCTATCCTTATAGATAACGTAGTAGGATGATACGTAAACTGTTTGACTCCTACTGACCACTACACTGACCACTATACTGACCACTACACTTACCACTACACTGACCACTACAATGACCACTACACTTATCACTACACTAACCACTACACTGACCTCCAGATACTGACCACCGCGATACTGACCTGTAAGGTGTTGATATTCTCGGGCAGACTGTCCAGTTCGTTATGGTGAATAATGAACTCCACGATACCGTAGGCTATGTTGCAGAACTCCTCGGGGATATCCTTTATCCTGTGGTGATGTAATAGGGGTTATGTAGTATTGGTGACGTAACAGCGGTGGTGTCGTAACACTGAAAGTGACGTAACCATAATATGATACGAAAACTAATCTATGAAGTTAATTTACTTTAGATATATCAATAAATAAATAGGATGGGCATCCAGATTTAAATATATACATATATATATATTTATTTATATATGAACATACATATAACATATATTTGTATAATTTAACTATACGTTTTCGCTATATATAATTATAATATAATCTTGTGCGAGGTTTGACAAATGTATATATGTATATAGGACTATGCATATTTTATACATGCATATATTATATAATCATATGTATATATTATATAATCATATTCAAATGCTAGAACACACACTAAGCGTGATTATTATTATTTACTCCAATGTCAATGAATGCATATCTACTATAATACACTTTGATGAACAATATAGATCTGTTCTACATCATTACATTCCTAATTATTTATATATTTATTTAAGTATATATAAAATATATGTTATATATACTTATATAAATATATATATATATATATATATATATATATATACAATATATACAGTGAAATGTAACAATACGAATTAAGAAACTTAAAAAATAACCCTTTACACACACATGTCAAAACATGCGCAAACCATATAGCTATATAGCTTCACGACTAACTTATTGTGGTCTAGTTTCAGTGAGTGCAGATATTTCATGCGTCCTATTTCGGTGGGCAGAGAGGTCAAAAGGTTATAGGAAGCGTCCAAACTCACCAAACACTGCAACAACGCAACGGTAGAGGGCAGCTCGTCTATTTCGTTGTGTGATACGTCTATCGCGTGTATCTCGGGCTTCTTTATACTTACCTGTCACGTGATGTTAGTTATGGAATAGTGCGCGACTGGTGTGTTGTGATATTGTACTACCCCGCATTCACACGTAACTATATCTTATTAGTATTATCTTAAGATTTAGACATTTATAGGGGTAATCGTATAATCATATAATAATTCACATACACACACACATACAAACACACACACATATGTATAATAATGATAATAATAATTATTATTAATAGAATGTTTTTGTTATTGCTTATTTTTAGTAAATAAAATTGACTACAAATATCCGGTTCTCATTGCTCCTAAATGTAGTCATACGTCATACTTTTATCGTTGAAACAAAATAGAATTCTATTTATGCCGCCCAGGAATATCTATATAGATAATCTAGTTAATATACTAGAGATATATTAGTTAACAAATATATCATACGTACAATTATACCTGACTGTATTTTAGATATTAAGTGCCTGCAAGTTCGTATACGATTAATATATATAATACAGTCGGGTATAATCGTGGATGATAACGACGATAAGATAACGGTCGGTGACTCATAGTTATATGGTATAAGAGGTGAAGGTCACCGCGTATATTGCGTAATAGTATTACGTTATATTGTTACGTAACTCCGATTATGCATAATGGGAATAATCCCACGGGCAAATACATCGGTTTTACGTTATAAACGTGTATGAGATATGGATTAATCCATGTGAAATAATTATTTCACACATTTATACGGAGTGTATAAGATAAATTTAATAACTATACGATACGCATATGGGATATTTATTATACACGTTTAATAGGTGCACACTCGGGTATTTCTAGAAATAAACTTAAATACAATGGACTAAGGGTATACCATAGTATCAAACGGATACTATGGTACTTCGGATACTATAGTACTACGGATACTATAGTACTAGGATACTATAGTACTAGGATACTATAGTACTAGGATACTATAGTATCAAACACGGCTTAAGATGAGGTAAACACCTATTTATAATACTATCACATACCGCAAATATATAATAACTAAATTTGTATTAAATTAAATATTTAACCTTAAATTAAATTAAAATTAAATTAAACTTAACCCTTAAATTAAATATTAAATTAAGAAGCGCATTATGGACACATGGACACATGGACAGTCTGCCATTGTAACTATAGTTATAGCGTATACGCAATGTATCTACTGACCACTGTGCATCTGACTATCTGTCCTGCTACCACAACCACACCCTAATAATATACGTATATATATGGGGAGTATAGACACCATATGTGTATACATATATAACGTATTACTGTATACGGCATACACTATATATCACTGCATTTTAAGGGGTATTTTGTGGGCAATTTCTACCCACTATTATTTGTAGACACCCCACTTTTAGAGTTGTAAATACAAAAATTAGATTTACTCATAATCAATTATATTACAATCCTATTTATTCATTATAAATCAGTAGATATATTCTATTAGATTGTTTTTCATATATTTTCATATTTCCTACAATTGAAAAAAAAATAATTAATTAAGAATCCCCCCCCACTTTAGAACAAATGCAGTGCACTGCTATTAGGGGTTCTGGAACGATTTTGTATATAGGGGGAACTAACCAATACAAATAAATGTTGTGGTAAAAGTGGGGGGGGGACCAATACATAGGAGGTCCCCCTAGATTTTAAAATGGGGGGGGGGGGGACATGCCCAGGGACGGCTTAAGGGGGGGGGGGGGGCAAATCGGGCAATTGCCCGGGGCCCCAAATTTTGGGGGGCCCATGAATTATTTGAGACATTTTTTTTTTACTATTTATATGAAAAAAAAAATTTTCTTAACTATTTTTCTTATATATTATTAATTCTAATTAAAAAAATAAAAATAATATAATAAATTAATTAAATATGAGTCATTTAGGCCGATTTGAAGAGTGAATTTTACAAAAATTTCTAAATTGACACGAAGATATGGTGGAAACAGCTACATGAAGATTTTGGAAAACATGCTAATAGTGATAACATAGATCTTCTCACACATCTCTGATTGTTAGATCAAATAGTATGAAACCGATTGATAAATAATTGTTAGATAAACTAGTAGGTGATAAATGATAAACGTATTAAGGTATTATTAACCATAGTTAAATCTTAACAATTTATAATTCTATAATTAGTTTACAAAACAAAAAGTATACTTTTTTTTATTAAAATTAAATATATTTTATAAGATATATTTTAACTATGATTTCTGTTATTTGTAAAGGATTATATTGATTAAAAATTACGAAAAAAACGATATTCTATATAGATTTATAATTGTTATAGTAATTAAAAAAATAGATATTTTCAAAATAATTGTTCTCAAAATAATTAACTTTCTCTATCTTATGCTCGTATTAATCAAATGTGTATATTCTCATAGTGTATATATATATATATTATAATTGTATTAGTACACATAATATATATATATATATATATAATAGTTTTAATTTAAATAGGATTATTCTGCTTTAGGTTATTCCTATAGTATTGTTAATAATGTCTATTGATGAAAGGGAATTATGTACATAAAATGATTATCTTTTTCAACATACTATCATTACAGAAAGATATTATATTTATTGAAACAGATATTATTTATAAATATATATATATATATAACATACATATAATACTAAAGGCATTTTTGCAATTATCCACCTATTACTTGCAAATTAATGTTTATACATCACCCTCATCTATCTATTTACAAATAAATACACACAATGGCGATATTCTTATTGGAGAATAGGTGATAAGTTATCACTGATAACTACATAATTGAAGAAATACAAAATTCAAAATATTATATTATATATCAGTGTACTCAATTCCATATATATCACATCGATATATATTATCGTTATTTATATCAAGTTAGGTAGGTATTATAGCCTACTATTATTATATAGGTATTTATTGATTTACGACGTACGATTGTATTCCTGAGTTCATCATACGTTGAGATTCATTATCACTGATAATTTATCAGTTATAATTTATCACATCGGTCAATATTTAGCTACCGATATATTAGAATTTTTTCAATAATAATATAATTATAATAGATTATAGAGCTCAAAGTTATGAAAATGCCAGCATATGTCTGGAAGATTCAATGACATGAAATATATTATAATAACCATAGTCCATTGTCAATATGGATTCACATATCTACACTGTGTATTCCTTAAATCTGGTTGGGCAAAATGCCGTTAAAACTTCGACAAGTGTAGCAATATTCTTTGCCTTCATCCCAAATCAATATAATTTATTTAGCCAAACTATATAAAGAATATATTAACATCTAGATTAAAGAAGAATATAATATTTTTTATTAAAAGCATTATCGAATATAAAATGGTGATCGCAAGCAGATTCTGTTAGTGCAGTCTCTTGATAACTTCTTATAGGACCTAATTACATAATTTATATCTGATATTATATATGTTAAAATATAACTTAAATTACATTACTAGAGTCAATGTATTTATTCAATAAAATGCAATTTTAGAATTTGAGACTTCGATATAATGAAAACCGTGGAGCTAATTACTTTGTAGAATAAAGTCGATCAGCAAAGTATTGCAACTAGGTTACATTGAGATAATAGCGGTAATACAAAATATTGATGCACTCTATAAATCAGTGGTTCCCAACCTATGGGTCATTGAGTATTTTGTGTAGGTCCTGATCCAATTTCTAAAAAATAATATAAATGCTTTTATATGCAAATTGGATTTATGGTCGAGAAAAATTTAAGATGGAAATATATATTTAAATATATGTATATTAATTTGTATATGATTATTTTATGATTAAAGTATAATAATAACAAAATAAAATTTGTCATTGGGTCATGGTATATATTTTAATTAAGAATTATATAAAAGGGTCACGGTGAAAAAAGGTTGGGAACCACTGCTCTAAATATATATGCGAGAAAAGAAATTATTATGAGGAGTTGATTAAAGTATACAAACAAATTACAAAATAATTAGTATAATGATAAATTATGATAAAATTGAAGAGTTATAAATATTAGTTTTTGCAAAAATGGCCCATTTAATATGTTATTAAATTATTATGGGGCCCATGCGTTTTTTTTGCCCGGGGCCCATAGTATGCTTAAGCCGGCCCTGGACATACCCCCCGTACTCCCTGTTGCAGCGCCCCTAACTGCTATACACTACACGTATACCCCATGCTATAACACTAACGGCAGGCAACTCCTTGAGCTTATTGTGTGCAGCGATCAGACTCAGAGGCATCTTGTAGATGTTCTTGTTCAGCTTACGGAGCTGGTTGTTGGACACGTCAATCAATATCAGTTTAGGGGCGGTACCCAGTTTGGGCGGGATCGATTTCAAACGGTTCCCAGACGCTCGCAATTCTAGAAGATTCGGTGTCTGCATAATTGTTTTGAATAATTATTTTCCTATTTAGTATAGATCTATAGAGATATATGACTTATTATATTATATATATATACAAAATGAATATACAGAATTAATATATATATACTAAAATATATACCTATGAACACTATAATGTATTTTATATAAATTAGACTAATATTCATTTAATATTAAATCATATGATTGGAATTTATTTAAAGAATGATTACTACAGCTTATAAATTAAACAATTTACCGAAAACCATGATTAAACCTATAGATATCAAATTCTATACTATAGTATACTATATATAGTATATACTATATACTATATATATACTATATATATAGTATATATATATACTATATATATAGTATAATGCAGTATATTATAATATTATATGTAGTATATTATAACTATAATAATATAATATAGTATACTATATTTTAGTGTTTTCTGTAGTTATTTGATGATTGTATTCAGATCGTTAACGATCAATTAACGATCAATTAATGATCAATTAACAATCAACGACAAATTTGTTCAACAATCCAAATATTGCACTTATTATTATTTTATCTAATTTCGTTGTATGTAAATCCCAAATTATTTATATTTATTGTTATTCATTCTACATTTCTACCGTTATTATTTATTGTTAAGGATCTTCTCGACTTTATTCAATTGAATAATCAAACTATTATCTATCTATATATACTTCGATAATATATCAAGCGATTATAGTATACTTTAGTATATAGTGGGATAATATAGTATACTATAGTATACTGCATATATATATATATAATACTATATATATAGTATCTACTATAGTATATATATATATATATATATGGATCACGTGATATATCGTGCAGCACCGACCTTATTGAGGGTTTTCGGTAACGCCTTGATTAGGTTCTTGGAGACGTTCAGAGAGATCAGCTCTTTGAGCTTGTTCACCGAGGCCGGGATCTTAGTGAGGGCGTTCTGACTGATGTCTATGGACTCGAGGTTATACATGGTAGAGATAGCAGCCGGCAGCTTCTTTATACGGTTGTTCTGCGCTTCGTATCTCTTCGCAAAGTCTAGAATCTATGTAGGTCGTCAATGTAGCGCGTATACGTGTATACGTATATACATATATATATATATATATATATATATATATATATATATATATATATAATAATAATCCGATATGTTTTATGTATTATTTATATATTATATATGTATTATTATATTTTCATACCATATATAAGGAATATTTAGAAATATAATAGAAATTATTTAATTACTAACTTCTTCATTTTCATATATTTCTTTAGGCAATGCTTTAACACTCGTGGTTGACCACTATAGAAGTAGGCCAAATTAGCATTTATAATATATATTTTATATATATATACAAATATATAGGTTATAATTAATATATATATATATATATATATATATATATATATATATTTATATATTTATATATTTTAAAATATCTAACTTCAAATTTAATTATATATGCAAGATATAATATACTAAATAACGTATCGTGGATTACTAGAGTCTATATATATAACTCCATATGCAAATGAATCTATAGATTCATTTGCATATGTAATATAATATATATGTAATGTGACATATATGTAATGGATTCGAAGCCTATATATTGGATATTAAATACAGTTAATATCGCCTATCAATAATATATCTCAACACTTTTTAATTAACAAATTATGTGCCCAGAATCACAGTACCTAAAGAGTCCGTATATGATTATATAATAAAAGTTCAATACGTTAAACACGCGTGTGTTCACACAACATTTTTTATTAAACAGTAATATTTTATATAAATAGTTTATATTACGTTTTTCATATTAAGTAATACATTTATATTTAACTGGAATACAAATAATCCATACGAACAAAGTTAGTTACTCTTGAATGACACTGGAGATAATATCAATTATTACTATAGGTATACCTACTATTACTTTGTATGGTAAACTTCAATACATTTATTTATTATTTTACTTTTAAGGGTCAAAGTGTAAACTATATGTGTGATGTAACTAATAGGGGAAAGAATATAATCTTGTGCCGTATACGGTATATATATACTCGTATAGGATGTAAATAGTGTTATAAAAGTGATATAGAAACGCAGTTTATGATATGGGAAAGTCTCCAATTACCGACCAATTACCGATAATATTAGTTATTAGAAATAATAGATTAAGGGTCATTAAACGATTATTTATAATAACTTATTTAATAGTACTGTGTATTTATTTGATTATTTTAAATAAGATTAATATTATACAATAAATGCAATAAATAAATTGCTATTTTGAATTGTTGTCAAATTGTATTAAAAAGATTAAACAGGGGGGTCGGTATGTGGATAAGGTGCATAATTCTTAACCGTTTCTCCAACTATCGATATTAATTGTGGTGTTATAGTATATACTTTAATATAATTGTATATCATTATAGTATAAATAATTATGGTGTTATAATATATAGGATTGTCAAGGTAACCATAGAGGCAATCCTCTTATACGGAAGTGAAGCTTGGACTATCGATAACATCTACGAAGAAAAATAGACGGTTGATACACTAAGTTACTGATCATTGTGTTAAATGTATCATGGCGTGATAAGATATCAAATAATATACTCTATAACGGAATGCCTTTAATCACTGATGTTATTGCTATAGCAATTGACTATAGTCGACGAATGGGAATTTCTGGTCGCTGCTTACGCCACAATGATGAAATAGCTCATAATCTAACATTATGGGAACCAAAGTTTGGCAGGAGAAATCGAGGAACACAAGTATTCTTACATAGAAAATCTTAAGGAAGACACCGAACTAAAGGATATTGATCAGATCCAGAAAGTAATGATCGACAGGGGGAGATTGCGAGGAGAGGTCGAACGAAAATTCGCCAAAAGTAAAGTAAGTTGATCGCATAGATGGAATAAGTTGTACATTTCGAAGTCACGTGTTCTATTTATGACGACCACATCACGTGACCAAGTAATTCATTATTATTGATTTACTCAACAACAAAATTGTAGTTATGCAAGTAATCATATTACATTTTAAATAATGCAAATATCCCATCATTTTAAATTGATGGCGTCATGGGTAAGTGGTACATAATTATATTTTATATAAACAATGAAAATACTAAATATATAATATGGAAATACTTTAATTTATACAATATTTATAAATAAATTTGTATGTTTTTAACATATAAAGAAATATAAATTAAACAAATTAATGCATTTTTATTTAAATACATTTTTCTTATATTTTTTAAATCATAGAAATATCGGAATACAAAAATTACATTTGCAGAGATAGGAACATATATTCTGTCCTTTATACTATTGCATTTATTATTACAGTATGACATTATAAATTTGAAAAAGGTTTTCCTAATCCATTTTTTTTCCTCGAGTATATTGTCTGGGTGAAATTTGTAGTTGTCCTAAATTCGATATAATACCATCCTATATTTACAATCAACGAGGCCTATATCGAGTTGGCGGTTCATCGAGAGGCAAAATATAGGAGACCCTATATTTCATTTTAATATATGAATTTATAGTATATATATATATTATATATCCTAATACTAGATTCACCTTTTTGACCATAGATTTGTATGTTTGTCTGATGATCTATACATCTATTGTTTTGTCACACGGGTCAACAATATCACGTTACACGCCTATCCGTGTGTATCTATAGAGAGCCTATACCTTTATTAGAATTCCAACACAATACACGCGTAGGCTTATATACTACCTGATACAGAACTGTGTTTGGGTTTAGGTGTGGGTGTGAAATGCTTGCGTATACATAATACTACTGATGTATTAGTGCGAGTGTTGGGCACGACGCGATGTAAGTCACAATATATATATATATATATATATATATATATATATATATATATATATATGCGTGTATATGTGTGTTTATACCCCTATACAATGCACTAGCGCACCGACCTTTGACCTCTATCGATTGTTACGCTTACGCATGCGCGCCTGCAGTCACGTGGTCAACAGTCGTGGTCAAGAGCTATACGTAAGGACAGGACAATACGTGAATTGTTCTCTGACGGCTAGAGGGGCGCGACGCTGAATTAATTATTACGTAATAAGTGGTCATAACGGTGATTTTATCGCGGGCCGTAGATAACCCGGAGCACGAGGGTATTTAATAACGCATGGGTTGCGTAATACGGTAAACAATGTAATGTACAATGATTCGATATATGCTATAGCCCACACATACACACATATATATAAAGCTATATGGCTAAATATATATATATATATATATATATATATATTTATATATATATATTTATATATATATATATATATATATATATATATTTATTAATTTATATGTAAATATAACTAACATCGAGATCGTATCCCTTCTTGCCATCTTGCCTGGGGATGATGTGTTTCTTAATCTGTTCGGGTAGGGCGACTATCCTACTACCGGGTCCGACCGCCGGAAGTGGCTTTTCATCTTTCTTCCGGGTCTTGCTCATGCCTCACTACTTATATATACGACGTGTACGATGTACGATGTAGTATTGTTATCTCCTGTTTATGTCACGTGTGAGCTCTGCCGTTACGAGTTCATCGTCTGCGAGAGGCTATAGTCTTTGTAGCTTCACCTAGTGACCGATTTACGAATTACAACTTTATTTTATATATGTTAATGATAAATTTATCGTCTGCGCTAAAATTTCAATATATTCCGATGTGGAAACGAGTATATTATGTTTCTATTTATAGATTATGTTTGTAAACATTACCACGGATCTAAATTAAATTTTTCACGAACATTAATTGCATAATAAATTAAGTTGCTTATATAGGTTAAACATAGTTAGCGGAGGTTTAAAGCGGATATCAATGCGTTAACAAAAGGTAGACAGAAAGGAGTTGATATTTATGATTTTATTTAAAAAAATAAAAACTTATATGTAAATTATTATAATAATCTATTTCTATAGAATTATTACATTTTATCTTTTTAGAGAATCGTATTGTTGAAAATATTGAAAGTGTATATATATACAGTCAATATCCGCTAACTCAGAATGTTGACAAGTGATATTTGGTTTTATAACAACGTAAATAAATGAAATAACAATTGTATATCTCAGAAAGCCTATATATTAGACAACTTTTGTCGTTATCTATGAGTCAGAGTTAGTCGGAGTTTACAAATTATTAATTCGTATGTAAATGAAATATAAATAAAATATATTTATATATAATGTTATATATATATATATATATATATATATATATATATATATATATATATATATAATACTAATAATGTAACGGTACGGCTGCGTTAATATACGTCGTAAATATACTTCGTTAATATACGTTATACATTGTACATACGTCGTACATACAATTGATTGTTCATTATTTATTTTCGAATGACTACATTCATTGTAATAATATCTTATAATATCCTATCTCTCGTATACGATATCGTCATATATTTGTATTTCATATAAGGAAATTCATTAATTTTGAATTTATGTATTATTATAGTAATGTAACCTACAAATATTTACGATTCGATTTCTTAAAAGATAGAGTTTATTTTCATCCAATGATACGTATTTAAGATAATACATTTTATTGTTGTGATTTTTTTATATTATATTATTTTATACTAGTTCTATTAATATTGCATAATAAAATATGTTTTATAATACTATTTTAACGATTTAAATATATAAAATGTTAACTATTTAGTTAACTAGTGTATGGTACATGATGCTAATTGAAAGATGAAATATTATTCAGATGTGATTCATTCATCAAGTAAATTTCACTAATCAATAATACAAATTAAATATTTCATTAATTAAAAATGATGGTGTGAAAAGTAAACTAGGGAAATATAATATCTATAAAATGGTTAAAGATCAATGATTTGTTTACAAAATGTACATGACTGGTCAGATACATTGGTCACGTGCACTGGACATAATGGACCAAGGGTTTACGGAACGTAGCAAATATAATATGTATACCTACAGGTGGACAAATACTAACCAATGTAATGTTAACAATAATGCTAACATTACTATAGTAAGGGTAACCTATAGGTAAGTAAGGTAGGTAAGTAACTATAGGTAAGTAAGGTAGGTAAGTAACTATAGGTAAGTAAGGTAGGTAAGTAACTATAGGTAAGTAAGGTAGGTAAGTAACTATAGGTAAGTAACCTAGGTAAGTAACTATAGGTAAGTAACCTAGGTAAGGTTTTGTGAAGTTATTGTTATGTTGGTGGAGACTTCACATCCCATCCAGGAACTTAGATAGGAAGTTTTCACTTATAACCATATATGGCTCTAATTTCTCCTCGAATCAGCTATATATATAGCTGATCTATATAACTAATATATCATTTAAATACAGTTATTATTAGTTATTATTAGTTATTACACGTGTATTTTATAATAGATTTATTAGTAGTGGGAATCTATTTTTTAATATATGTCTACAGGTATATCATTATTATAAAATTCATATATATATATATATATATATATATATATATATATATATATATATATATGTAATATGACCAGTAAACAAATAGGATTGTAGATCAATAATATTATAAAATTTCACTATTATTTGCATATATGCAAATATATAGTAATCAAATTGTAATCATAATTTAATTAACTTTAATGCATGTATTTGTTAACAAATACATATATATTGTATGTATATGTTATACTCTTGATATATATAATATATATATATATATATATGCTCATACACACATATAGTATAACCCTTGTAGTATATATATATATATATATATATATGCAATTATCGAATATATATATCGATCGATTACTGTTGAATGCTCAATACCATATTATATAATAACACCCCAGCCTATAGCCACACATAAGCATTGTGATTGTGATTATGATTTATGGTTATTTTCTGGGTAATCTCTTCTCCTACACTTAACAATACATTATATTGGTAATTACCTATATTAATATATCATAACCCTTATATAATATATATATATATCTATTAGATCATATACCATTGTAATATATATATTTTAATTTAAATTATAAATATATTATATATATATATATATTGAATATATATATATCTCGTATATGTGTGATACTGTATGAATAATATTGTAATCGTATGCATTCTAGTACTAATTACTGTGAGTGAAGTATACCCTCGAATACTTCCAGAACACTATGATCCGATCATTGCACATAGACCCACCTATAACTATTCGTATTGTACCTATCCGTAAGTCGTGGTGTCCTATGAGATTGTCCGTTAACTAGGTCATAATGGCGGTAACACGTGATTCTTTATGTTTAATTAGGCCACTCATCTCAAGTGTGATTACATACGATTACGATTAGGTCACGTACGCAGTAATAGTAATGATTGACAACGTATATAATACGGTGTGTGTGCTATCTCATATATAGGAGAACCGTGATTTTAATATTTAGGATTTAACCCTTTATAAATTCGCTAAATCTCGAAAGTCATATACGACATATACACATTTAGTAAATTATTATTACATAGAACATTAGATTAGTAGAATAATATGTATATATTTATATTTAAGAATATAAATTATCAACAATATCGAGTAAGCAGTTAAGGTAGAGTGCTTTACAAAACGATCTTTTAAATATATTCAGCATGGATAACTATTTTCATTATAACTATTTTCATAATTATATTGATAATGATATGCTATAAGCATTTTATTAATACAGCTATATCCAGGAATTAGTATAATTTGCAAATAGTGCATGTATACACCACATATATGTGGTGTCGTTGATTTTAAGTTATAGAGTAAACTGTCCATGGAGACAACTGGTCTGTCCATGCAGTTGTCAGTTGACCAGTTGACCAGTTTTTTTTGCAGACAACTGGTCTAGTTTGCAGACAACTGGTATTATAGGGTACGCTATATCACAAGCAGATTACTTAGATGTTATGTAATGCTAATCCTATTTCAACATATTTATCAAATATACGAAGTATTTTACGTAAAATTTACGTACGTTTCATAAAAAATCTGGTAAACATCGATATATATATATGAAATAAGTGCATTACATTAAATATAGAGTGTTTTTTTGATCAATAATAAGTAGTTTTACATTCACTGAGATCATTTTGCGCATTATAGAATTTTAAAATTATAGGTATATGTAACATATATATATATTAATATTATTCATTTAATTTTTTTGTATTCTTTCGATTCTCAACACTACAATTTCCTAGGGGCTGAGCTTAATATAACATTTATTATAGGTATTGTACTCAGATACATCATACATAGGAAATACATAATTAAAATATGTAAATCATCATCTGATCTCCACCCTCCAATATACTGTTTCCCATTTGGTTCTGTCATTGGTCTACCTTAACATCATAATCAGCATCATCATCATATATATATATACATATATATTATATATATTCCTATATTAGTAATTATATTATTAAATATCTACCTCTTCTGATAATAATTTTAAATTTAAAATAAATTAATTAATTTAAATTTCTGCACGTACATTGCACGTCCAATGTACGTCGTACATTGTACGTCTTACATCATCCACTATATGCTACTATGGCCTTCATCAACTAATGTTCTATTAAGCACTGCCGATATGATATTTCTAAGGGATGCGTGATATTCCTGTGTTTACATGTAAAAGATACGGAAAATAATCATTTTATTAAAAGCTATAAACTTTTTTATTTATAATAATTTTTTTTTATTTTGTTGTACATATCTACTTAGTTACAATATTTTACTATTGATTATATAGTATAGTGTATATACTATATATGTATACACTATATATATAAATTATAGTATGTGTATATAATAATGTATACACTACTTTATAGTATATATATATATATTTCTATATAATTTAATATATCTATGAACTTATCATTAATTACTTTCACCTTAATAATTATATTATATCTACATAGATGATTATAAAGTTAGTGACTCCTTCAGCCATTACCCTTCATTCACGATGTATATTTCACGGGATTCAGAAACTGCTGACTAAATTAACCGAATGTATTGTTATGATATTATCACGTGACCAATTGCTGCAGCAACCGTGTTAATTATCGTTGTCTTTCATTTTGTTTTACCTTCAACCATCCTATACAGTCGGCAATGTTCATCTAAGTAGGCTTTTAAATTTATGAAAACAAATGTCAACTTAACCTTTTCAAGGATATACAAATTTATCGATATAAAATATAACACTATATTATTAAAACTAAAGAATTCTAAACATTATATACATAATTATTTCTATATTTGTATCAAATACTAATTAAGTTATAAACATATAGCTAGATTTCATATAAATCCCTAATACGGACACCCTATAAACAATCAGCGCGCAGCGTGTGAATTATTCTGATTTTAATAAAAATCGCGTGTGTTATAATATTAATACCACCAATGAAGCTAAATATAAAAATGTTATTATTTAGATACTTAACTGTATTATTAATTAAATAAATAATAAAAATAAATTAATTACATATCAAATTAATTATAAATAATGTAATTATAATTTATCTGATTGATTCATCAATAATATATAGTTTATCTAGTGGTATATATGGTGTCCGTATTCAGATATGGGTACCGAATACGGATACCCCCGTTATTTATTGAATGTATAGATTAAATAAAATTTTAAAATCACAATAATATCTAAAATCATGTAATATTAATATATTGTAATTTTTAAATACATATATTGATTCATAAAATGTTAAGACCATTTATTTTTAAAGTGTCCTTATTAGATTACTTTCCCCTACCTGTATATCGGGTATTCGCTAAATACGCGGCATAGAATCGCTATAGCGAATATAATATATATTATCAATTATTATATGTATCTTCATTCGTTAGTTATTACTTCGTATTATTGATGATTACTTATATAAAATAAATATGGAGTAATCGGGTGTAGTGTTAATAGTAGTTTTTATTGTATTTTTAAATACTATTGGACTTGTTATTAAATTAAAGTATTACATTCAAATTAACGGTAGCAAAATACTAAACGTGGCATTTTATTCTATGAATGTAATCATGATTATATGCATATAATATACCGTATTATCCAACTTGATAATGATAAGTTATATATAGTATACTTAGTATATATATATATATATATATATATATATATATTTATATGCCTGAATAGTTATTTATACCATGGAGTTCGTTATACCAACATCCCTGGTTATACTAAGGCGCCAGATACACAGTCAGTAGGATGGTGTTCGAACCCCGTCCGGACTAATACAATAGGTCTTAAAATAATAAGTTTAAGTGTTCTTTTATATTTGTATATAAATAAATGATCCGTTCTAGTTAAAACCATGGATGCCTCAACATGAGAGCGGCTTCGAAGGGACATTAGAGCCATATATGGTTATATGTAAATACTTCATTTATGTTCATAGCTTGGATGAAATGACTCCAACAGCTATAACGATATTAATAACAATAACAATAACAATAACAATATATATAGGCATATAACTATTACGTCAACAATGCTACTGTGACATAATACTATTACACCGGCCATACGACATACGTAGTTCCACGATACAGAGTTTAGAGTAGATTCGATTTGAAAGCACTATCAATAGAATCCCACTCTCGCAGATTAAATGTTAACTGTATTTTCTCGGTATATACTTTAACAATGTATTGTATTATAATATAATAAATACTAATTATAATTATAATTATATAACATTAGTTATAATTATATATATTTCCTTAATACATATTTATATATATATATATATATATATATATATATATCCTACAACACATATGTACGTTA
This sequence comes from Osedax fenrisi, assembly GCA_964019155.1. Lineage (NCBI taxonomy): Eukaryota > Metazoa > Annelida > Polychaeta > Sabellida > Siboglinidae > Osedax > Osedax fenrisi. The sequence goes on from OZ025243.1 coordinate 53,148,959, forward strand.
TTTATATACATAACCTACATGCATATGTTTCCGTACACAATAAACTTATCAGAAACCAATTGGCGTTGCTTACTAAAGGTTTTCTGAATACCGGAAATACATATAATAATAAGTAACATAATGTTACTAACATTAGGTGACTCATGATATGTATATACACGTTAATTATACTGTGTAGAACATGGGTTATAATTGATCATATTTGTATAGTTTACCTAATTTTTGAAAAAATTTTAAAAGTAAGAATGTTTTCATTTTTAGATAAAAATTCTTTAATAAACAATTCTCAATTTGGATTTCAAAAATCTATATCAACATGTGATGCTTTGATAAATTATATCGATTACTTAAATATAAATTACAAATTATTCATATCCACAATATCGATTGATTTAAAAAAGGCTTTCGATACTATTAATCATGAAATTTTATTAAATAAATTATATATATATGGTTTCAGAGGTATCACTTTGTCATTATTAAAAAGTTATTTGACAAACAGGTATCAATACGTAAGCTATAATAATACCAATTCTAAAATACTTCCGATTAAATGTGGTGTACCACAAGGTTCAGTTTTGGGACCAGTATTATTTTTAATGTACATAAATGATTTACCTAATATAACTAATAAATGCAATTTTACTCTTTTTGCTGACGACACAACTTTAACATTTAAGTCTCATAAGTTAAATGATCTAGAAAAAGAAATAAATTCTACTTTAGTTTTAATATGTGACTGGCTTTGTGGTAATAAGCTAGTTCTTAATATTGTTAAAACAAAATTAATTTTATTCCATCGCACAAGAGTTAAACATAAATTGAACATCAAAATAAATAATATAGCCATAAAACAATCAACTAATTTTAAATTCTTAGGCATTTTAATTGACGAAAATCGAAATTGGAAAATGCAAATAAATAATATTAAAAATAAACTTTACTATGGACTTAGTTTACTACATAGATATAAATATAAATTTAATATTAATACTTTAGTTATGCTATATTTTTCTTTTTTTCATAGTCATATTAATTATTGTTCTATTATATGGGGAAGTACTTACCATAGCAATATAAAATGTATTCAAATTTTACAAAATAAATGTATGAGAGCAATATATAAACTTGATAACAAAACCAATATTGATTACATTTTTTTAAGACATAACATTCTTAAATTTAAAGATATAATAAATATATCCATTTATAAATATATGTTTAGAATATATAACAATCATTATTTGCATAGTTCAATTTGTAAGTTATTTACCTATAATTGCTCTTTATATACTTTTAGGTTAAATAGAACATTCTTAATACCAAAAATAAGATTTGATCATGATAAATTTAGTATTCGTTACAAAGGCGCATATTTATGGAATTCTTTAAATACAACCACATCATCTTTGACGAATTTTAATACTTTTACAATACATATTAAAAACATGCTTTTAAATAGTTATATGTAATCACTTACACCTTATCTGTATTGTTTGTTATTTTATTTACATGATCATCTTTTCTTCTTTTTAGCTCTTTTAAATTGTTCGTATTGTACATATTTTTATCTCTAGCCTTTGGTCTTTAGTTTTCTTTGATTTTTATAGTTTAACTTATTTATTATTTTAGTATCTTTTTACATTTTTTAATATTTTATTATATATTTTTATTATATTTTATTATTATTTTATTGTTATATACATGATGATTTCTTGGTATTGAGAGATATATTTAATTTTATTGTATTGCTTTTTTATGAGACAGAACACGAATGAACAATATAGAATTGTAAAATATTTATTTATATTTATTCATTTTGTATTTATTCATTTTGTATTAATTCTCTCATTACCAAGAGCAGGTTGGTATCTCGATAAGTTCAATAGAACTTCTATACCATACCTGGGTTTTTGATCTCGGTCATCAACTGAATCTGATATTATTATTATTATTATTAATATACACATCTATATAAGTACTCTACTATGTATTTAAAGTGAATCATTTTTATAAATAAATATTAAAGAAAAATAATGTCTTTATTATATATATATATATATATATATATATATATATATATATATATATATATATACTATATATAGTACTAGAATACTGATTTAATTTATAATTAATAAAATAACCATTTGTCTAATTATGATAGATATATCAATAATGATATAACTACCTGTATAACTACGCAGGCTAATACATCAGACACGCAATCAGAAGTATTCTAGGTCAATCCCCGTATACGTGTTTCGTAGGAAGCCATACAATAGGTATTACAATAATATGTAATGGTGAGCTTACATAATTGTGTTATATATGATATATTATAGTATCGATAACGCTATGTATTCCTAAATTCCTAAATGCCCTGGATTCGAAGGGATATTAGATCCACTTTATTATAAGTAAAGTTCATTTAAGTTTTTAGATCGGACATCACCGACATAAAATATCAAATAACAAATAACAATATGTATATATTATAAAACATATTACTTTTTAATAAATATAGTTCCCAAATGACGCGTATCCAAACTGTTACGTAAATATTATATTATAGATTAAATTGTATCGGTCTCATCTTAATATACATCCTGTAAATATGTCCCTTATCAATATGGATATCATATTTCTCGTATACATATATCTAATGATATGTTTAATGCACACACATATATATATATATATATATATATATATATATTCCCTCGTAAATATATACCCCTTGTAGAAATATGTCATGTAGATATGTAGCATGTAGGATACTACTTCTCATTTCAACATGTCTCTTGTCTATATAGTTATCGAGAAAGAATATTTACGAATATTATTATTAATATTCTCTATATAAATTTAAATATTTTAATCTAAGAATAATTTGCATTATCCTTAATGTATTCAGCAATATTTAAAGTATTGAAGCTCTATTATTTACCATGTGGTATATACATATAGTTATATATTATAAATATATTATATATAAACAATAGATTATCTAAATTAAAAATATATCTATAGTATTATCGTATTAGATACCAGTACTATAGTATTACAATACTTTGTTAGCGAATACTACTGACTCCATTACATTCAACTGTACAGCGTAAAGTTACACTACAGTTAGCATACAGCGCTAAACAATGCAGAGATTGTTTCTGATTACAATGATTAGCGAAATATACCGATACTTATATGACGTCGTGTTAGCGAATAATTATAATTATTACATAACTAGTTATACAGAGCTACACGTGTTAGATATATCATATGATCTAAACTCTGTGAATTATTCTTCCGTTAACAATTTTCAATCTTTTTGTTCAGTTACAAATGTTGATATATATAATTTAATCATTACTTTAAAATCTTCATCTCCTCTTGATCCTCTTCCTATTTCCTTATTTCATAATCTTGCTTCTTTTCTAACACCTTTTATATCTACGATTGTTAACCGTTCTCTTAGAACTGGGAAAATACCTGATATTTTAAAGTATGCAGTAGTTTTACCTCTTCTTAAAAAGCATAATCTTGATAAAGAAATATTATCTAATTATAGACCCATATCACAATTACCATTTATTAGTAAAATTATGGAAAAAATTGTGGCTAAGCAATTAAATAATTAGTTATTACATTTTAATATCTTAGATCCCAAACAGAGTGGTTTCAGAAAATTTTATAGTACAGAATCTACTTTACTTTCTATCACTGATGATATTTTATGGACTTTAGATAATAACAAAAATATACAATTGTTACTTCTCGATCTATCATCAGCATTTGATACAATTAAATATGATTTACTAATAGATCGTTTAAAAATGATCGGGATATCTGATACTGTTTTATTATGGTTTACATCGTATCTGCAAAATAGATATTTTTCTATAAAAATCAACAATGAATATTCATCTAAAAAATTGCTCAGTCATGGTGTACCACAAGGTTCAGTACTTGGTCCTATATTATTTTCAATTTATCTGTTACCCTTGATTGACATTTTCAACCAGTTTCCTGATATTAATTATCATCTTTACGCGGATGATTTACAAATTTATACTGAACTTCCTTTACATGCTCTTCCTTCTGATAATTATTCTTTGTTGAATTGTTTAAACACTTTAAATACTTGGTTTTTACAAAATAATCTAATGTTAAATATGTCTAAAACTTCTCTTATTAATTTTTCTCGTGTTACTTCCATTTTTCCTCCAGTAAATGTTGATGGACAAATTATTTCGCCTACAAATTCTGTTAAAAATCTTGGTTTTGTTTTTGATAGTAAGCTAAATTGTATCGACCAGATCTCTAGTGTATGTCGATCATCTTTCTTCAATTTACACAAAATAAAAACAATTAGAAATTATGTTCCTGATAACATTTGTAAGCTCCTTATTAAATCTACAGTACTATCTCGTATAGAGTACTGTAATTCTTTATATCACGGACTTCCTTTATTTTCTACAAATTGTTTAAATAGAGTTATACGGTCATCTGTACGCTTACTATATCGCATACAATTGTCTAATCATGCATGCACTTCTGATAAATTGTACTCTATGAAATGGTTATCAGCTAAACAGCGTTCTATATATAAAATTATAATGATTGTATATAAATGACTATATCTTAAATCACCTAAATATTTGAAAGATTTGCTGAATTACCGCACTGAGTCGAGAACATCTAGGTCGTCTTTCAACAAGGTACTTCAGTACCACAAGTTCAGGCTGGCTAGACATGGAAAAAGATGTTTTCGGCATTCGGCAGCCGTACTTTGGAATGGTCTACCTCGAGAATTGAGAATGGTTTCATCTTTAGGACGTTTCAAAAGCAAAGTTAAAGATTTTATTATTGGTAATTTTTAATATTCGTATATTTTTGTTATATTTTTTTATTTTTTTGTTCACGTTTATTATTCTAACAATCCTATTTTTTTCTACTTATATACTATTTTATCGCTTATTTATTATTATTATTTTTGTTGTTGCTAAAACACAAATGAGAACACTCGTTATATTTGTGTCTAAATAAATCATTTATCTATCTATCTATCTACACACACCCACACACACACACATATATATATATATATATATATATATATACAATTAGATAAACATACTTACCCCCTAGTATTGTAGTCCATATTGCGCAAGGGCTGTAAAAGAACGAGTCCCCGTATTGTGTGTGAGTGTGTATGTGAGTGTGTGTACGTATGTGTGTGTATCAGTAGCAGGAACGGGGCGTTACGTACAACAGAGGAAAGGACAACACCCGTATAACAATGGCCGGCCGCGATAACAATGCCTAGCGGTACGTAACGATCTCCCCTGGCGAACGATTGCGGCCCTAGCGAGCCCTACCGACTGCGGCGGACTACAGTGCGTCCGTAGCAACCCCTGGCGACGTAACCGAACGTCACGTACTACAGGCACGCATACGTAAAGTTGTTATTAACTGTTGTAAGGTAAAACCGATATAAGTTAAAATAGCGTTTTTCATATTTACATAATGATAATTACATAATGATAATTACATAATGATAATTACCCGATTTGTTAATCATTGTTAAGCTAATAATTGTTCAGTTCAAATTGTTTTTTTATGATATCGTAAACGCTTTGTAATAATATATACAAAGGCACACATACACATACACACACATATATTATATAATATATATATATATATATATATATATATATATATATATATATGCATTATATACTTGTATTAAAGCTACATATTTAGATTTCTAATAACATAGGAATCTAATATCTAATAACGTACTGCAAATAAACAAACTAAGTATTACCCTAATCCCTATTCGTAAACGTTTTGTTTATAATACTCCTCTTCTGACTTAGTTACTAATTCAAACATAGCTGACTGTTTATCTACCAATAATATAGTATACTATAATTATACCAAAGATTTTGCGAAGCAAAGATATAACACTCCCTATGCATGCAACGTAATTTAGTTATAGCCCCAACCGCTGCTAGCAGTAGTATCGAAATCACTGAAATAGATTTAGGTTCGGCTCTGTTTGCATACAACAATGTTTTCATTGCTCTATTAAATTACATGCAATATAAATTAGCTTTTACTCACTAAATATATACTTATAGCATTTAAAACATACATATCATATTTGTTTGTTATATATTAGTAATGAACACTTAGTTTTCATCATATAAATATTAATTTAAAGCATATTATTTAACATTTTAAAAGTGTATAGTTAAATACGAATTTACATTATAAACAAAGCATAGTTCCTAAAAGTAACCCGCTATAGGTGGCACCAGGGATATTTTGTATACAAATTCGAATTACACGATTTCGCGTAAGTGTTATATCTTTCCTTCGGAAAATCTTTGATTATACTATATTACAGTAAACTATAATTCGACCTAACCTCTGCGTTAATACCGTATCATTGTTCGACATCATATGTTTGTATGCTTGGTAACTATAACCATGGTTACCGACTTCCTATAACTGTAGTGTATTGCATAACATCCTACGTGACTCGTATTACTTTTATTTATATACTTGCATTTAATTTAGATAGATAGATAGATAGATAGATTAAAAGTTAATTGCATTACTGGTTATAGGTATACCTATATAAAGAAATTTCTTTTAAACTTAAGTTATAATTATATATAAACATATAATTATATAACATATAAACAAAATATATAAATGTGATAATAGTAATACAAAACGACACGATACAAAAAAACAAGAAATAAACTGAGAAGTAAAATAAAAATAAAACATTGGATTATACGAGCCGTTGTATTTTATTAATTTAGAATAGGTAATTAAGATATCGATATGGATATACATTACTATACATTACTATTATTGTATATAAAGATACGTCGTTATAATATTAGTGTGTTTCTTATTTGAAATACGAAGGAATTTAATAAGTTGTGTACGATTGTTGACTACTTGTATTAGGTCGCGTTTACACGGCACAATATCTACGTCGTACATCTTACTTCTACGACACAATGAATATGTGGTCGTAGGTTCTAGTCTGAGTCGATATTATATACCGTGTAAACACTCCGTCGAGTAAACACTCTTAGTCTCTTTTTTTAAATGCATCTTGTAGCTGGAATTTAGTGTTGACTTATACCCGACAACATTACAAAACCAGCGAAGAATTCTTTTAATAACTATGTCTTCTATCGTTTCGCTTATGTTTAGTTTCTTTCGTATTATGATGTTTCGGAGTCTGTCAGACCTAGTAATCCGGAGTATAGCTCTAAGGAATTTCATTTCACTAGTATGAATTTCAAACACTAGTATGAAAAAATATATATTGATGTTGATGTGAATTTGGATGGGGATATGGATGTTGATGTGGATGTTGATGTTGATGTAAATGTTGATATTTATGTGGATGTTGATGTGAATGTGAATGTTGATGTGGTGTGAATGGTGATGTGGATGTGGATGTTGATGTGAATTATTGATGAGGATGTGAATTTGGATGGGGATGTAGATGGGGAAGATAAATACTAATCAAATCTCCAAACAAGATTGAAGATAAATTTGTTTAGAGATGTTGTAGTATCTTCATTTGTATATATCTCAATCACATATATACACTGTTACGTCGACGTTAGAAAACAACATATATAGGGCATATATAAAATGCTACATTCCGCAATAAACAAAAAGCGGGTAGATCAAACCACACATAACTATGACCGCATACCTACACAGAGAATATCTATATAGTATATAGCTACGTATATATATATATATATATATATATGTATATACCTATAGGTACGTATTTAATACATTATCAAATAATGCGATTTCTAGAATTTTGTTGATGCGGTATAGAGGAACTTGTTAGAGATGTTATTATCTGGATACCCTCGCATGATCAACGTGTTCCCGAGCGACTAATGAATACCTGTATATAATAGCTAATGTATAATACAGGATGCATATCCGATAAACTAACAAATGCAATGAGAAATATAGATGATTTAATAACTTGTATAATGCAATTAAGAGTAAGTTCGACCTGATTATGTAAGATAATAGGTAATAATAATCATAATATATAAAATATAATACGAATATAATATTATGATACTTATAAGATCTTAATCTTATAAGATTAAGATTTTCTAAATAGTATAATAGAATAATATTGTAACTAGAATTATATATTATATGACATCTTGCTTTCGAACTAATTACTCGATAATTACAACTGAAACCCGTATTAAATATTTAAATAAGTATTGAATTAGGTATAAATAGAACATTTTATAGACATAGGACAAACTATAAATTCAAATGAATGTTATTAATTAAGATTAATAATTATTAATATTAATATTAATATAAATAATATTAAAGAACAACAAAATGAGAGAATTAATAAAATAGAAAAATAAATAGAAAATAAATAAGACTTAATAATATTTCCTTAATAATATAATATATAATCTATTTTTGAAAAGAGGTGATTTTTTAAAATTACTGATAATAATCGTTAATTGATTCCGGTATTTTTGAACTGAATTAACAAATGACGAGTTACATATTAGTACAGGCACTATGAGTTCTAGGCGTAGAAAATATGACAAAATGTGAAGATCATCAGCATATAGGTGATATACGAAGTGATCTTTATATTGTTATTTTTATTTTGCGGATTCATTTCATCACATCCATGAACTTAGATGAAGTTTTCACTTATAACCATATGGCTCTAATGTCCCTTCAAAGCCGCTATCATGTTAAGGCATCCATGGTTTTAACGAGATCCAATTATTTATTTATACACAATTATATAAGATCACTATAATTATTAGTCTAATACCTATTTTAATGGTCCGTATGATGCTCGAATCCGCGTCCTACTGCTTGTGTGTCTGACTGTACTGGGCCACACAGGCAGTTAATATATGAGATAATAATTATTTTTCTAATAAGTAAATTAATATTAATAATAGAAAGTAGCCTAATATATAACTACGAGGAACACCGTGAGTATGAGTAATGGGATAAGAAAACAACAATTTATCATAACCTAAGATGAACGTGAATTAAAACATGATATGAACCACTTTAGTACTTGACCATATATACCAATATCATGAGGCATATTTATAAGTGTATCATGATTTAACGTACCAAATTCATGATAATTAGATAATAATAGGGGCAGTTGGAGTCAATATATACGTAGATATCATCGATTATACAATTTAGGAATAGTTACTAGGTTCCTACTACTAGGAATAATGTATGTAAATAACTTTATATTTCTTTAAAGGGAAGCAGTTACTTTACAATTAATTGTTTTTGCCTCATATCATGTATTGTTTATAAATTTGGGGAAATAATCTTAATAATCAACTTCAATGTATTTCAACTCCATAAAAAAGGCCATTCGAATTGTAAATAAAAATATCTTTAACATTTTTAATAATATTTTTTATTTTTATGTTTTTATTATTATATTTATATTTAAAGTTTTAATAACACAATATACATTTAAAGAAATGCCCAAGCAGAATATCATTATTATTTCCTAGATATAATAATTTATATACAAATTCTATTTTAATTTAAAATTACCTTATATAAAATTAAGCCTTCATCATAAATTATTATCATTTAGAGGTCCTACATCTTGGAATAGTTTATGTCTAAATAAATGATTATTTACACCAATTTATATAAACACATTTTTTTAAATATTCAAAAAACATCTTTTATCAAAATATGAAAATCAATTAAAAAATTGATTATTTAAGTTGATTCTTTTTACGAATACTATATATTATATCTTCAGTTTATTATTACTTTGTTTGTTTTAGTTTTTATTTTTATTTTTGTTTGTTTAGCTATTCTATACCATTTATAGTTTGGCATTTAGTGTAGTTGCAGCCGACCTATGAAATGCGCTACCTGTTGAACTAATAACTAATGTCAATTATTCATATTTTAAAACTAATTTATTTTTATTAATTCGTAAAAAATAATTTTAATATTTTCAACTGATTTATATTTTTTTTTGTGTATTTTGTTATTTTATATTTTCTTTTTACACAATAGAGAACGTCTAACGTTATTTTTGTGTATAAATAAACATTCAATTCAATTTAAAATTCAACTCGTTTCTGTGATTTTGTATATAACTTTACATAATTTAATTTTAAACTCGACTTATTGATACCTATATTGTATTCTTTACATTTTAATTATTTATATTAACATTTTGTAACTAATAAGAATCTAACTTATCTAGAATATGATGTTTGGGGAAGTTCTCGTAAAATAAATTTATTTGTTATTAACTTCTTCATTATTACATGCTTTACAACATGAAATAATAAATCTGATTTATTTATTTACTATATCTACTCTAGGAATAAATGCACTATTAAGAGAGTATATCAGATACACACGAACACGTAATATATACTACCACTATGACTTATGGAATGACTTATAAACCAGTCAAGCATGACGCAACATCTACATAAAATAAACTGCCTCCGTGCATAGATTGTTCAATTCGTATCATTTCACTATTCGATCTGTTACTATTTACTAATAAACGGTATATCATATATCATATATTAGGTTATATTGAATACGTTATATATGCTACCCGTCTCGTTCAATAATATAATAATGAGAATAACCGATATAATTAGAAATAATATATTTAAGAAGTTGGGAGGAAATTACCCTTCAATTGTTTTGGAGATAATATATTTGTATGAAATATAGGGTAATATAGATTTGTGGAAGGACGGGTTTTTGAGTATTAACAAAATATAGGAATATATCATACATTATGTAATACTAAGGTGAGAAAATGATAAATATATTCAGTTTTATATATAATATAATATATTATTCAAATTATAATATCAGTAATTTAAAGATAGGGTTTATTAATGATTTGCGAAATATGGTAATACGCAGGGTTTAACCAATGGGTAACATTGCGTAGGATGATGTGTATTGCATAATAAATGGGTAATGTTAAAGTAGTCCAGTGATGAATTAGTGGTGATATAATATACGTCGACAAGGAATTAATAGGAATGAAAATATTACATTGCTTTTGTTTGGAGAATACACACAAAGTGGTGAATAGACTAGATAGAGTTTATATAATTAATTATGTATTTAGTTCAATATATACAAATCAACATGCTATTTTACACTAATTTATAATTTGTACAACGTTCGATGAACTTTAGAACGTAATAGGTAGATTATTTTAGTGAAGTAAATACTTATAATATATATATAGAGATATCTTAGATAATATTTATTCTAACTATTATATTAAGACATATTTTATTGGTTCTACGTGTATTGAACCCGTGTATTGAATCCAACCTATTTATCTAATACATTAGCCAAATTAATCACCTATATGACTATTGTCATTATATATAAAATCTATAATCTGGAAATCCCGGTTTCGAATGTGTAGTTAAATTGAGTTATTAATTGTATTATTGTTAAATAAATATTTTATTGTAAAATTTTTAATTTTAATCTAAAAAATATTAAAATTAAAAATTAATTATTCTTAATATAATATAACTTATTACTACTACTACTACTACTACTACTACTACTACTACTACTACTACTACTACTACTACTACTACTACTACTACTACTACTACTACTACTACTACTACTACTACTACTACTACTACTACTACTACTACTACTACTACTACTACTACTACTACTAATACTACTACTACTACTACTACTACTACTACTACTACTACTACTACTACTACTACTACTACTACTACTACTACTACTACTACTACTACTACTACTACTACTACTACTACTACTACTACTACTACTACTACTACTACTACTACTACTACTACTACTACTACTACTACTACTACTATTACTACTACTACTACAATACTACTACTACTACTACTACTACTACTACTACTACTACTACTACTACTACTACTACTACTACTACTACTACTACTACTACCTCTACTACTACTACTACTACTACTACTACTACTACTACTACTACTACTACTACTACTACTACTACTACTACTACTACTACTACTACTACTACTACTACTACTACTACTACTACTACTACTACTACTACTACTACTACTACTACTACTACTACTACTACTACTACTACTACTACTACTACTACTACTACTACTACTACTACTACTACTACTACTACTACTACTACTACTACTACTACTACTACTACTACTACTACTACTACTACTACTACTACTACTACTACTACTACTACTACTACTACTACTACTCAAATCTCCCAAACCTAAACGACAATCACAAACTATACATTACAGAAAATCTAACAACATAAATATTACTGATTACATGCGTGATTTTACTGACCTACTAAATACTTCCAAAGACCCTACTGACACTACCAACCTTGATATAGTTCTTCTTAAAACACTGGACAAACATGCACCCATCACAACAAAAATTATCACTAAACGTAATAATATAAAATGGTTCAACCCCACACTTTCCTTATACAAACGTAAACTCAGATCCGCTGAAAAAACATGGAGAAAGTTCAGAAGCCATGACAACTTAATTTCTTTCAGGCAACATTCCAGTGAATATAGGTTTATGATAAAGAAGGCAAAACATGATTATTACACTGACACAATTAAAGCTGCTGGAAACGACACAAAAAAACTATTCCAGATATCAAATTCTCTACTCGGTCGTATAACCCCCCGCATTCTCCCAGAGGGCACCCTATCTTCCTTACCTGCATTATTTGATATATACTTCAAAAACAAGGTACAGATAATAATCAATTCCCTTCCTCCTCTAACGCTTCCACCACTAACAACATCTATATACAAATTATATTCCTTTACCATCCCAACTGCAACAATAATCGACAAGCTTCTTCAAGCCGTCAAGTCATCATGTAAGCTTGATCCAATACCAACAACACTACTACACAAACTATCCACTCATCTCACTCCATACTATAAAAACATAATAGACAGGTCTCTTATATCAGGTATTGTCCCCTCCTCAATGAAACATGCACATGTAACTCCAATAATAAAGAATTCATCACTAGATAAATCAGACCTATCAAACTACCGCCCCATATCAAACCTATCGTACATTTCAAAAACTCTCGAAAGAGTAGTCTGCTCCCAACTTTCAAACTACTTAGATAAACACAAATTATTAAATAAATTTCAAAGCGCCTACACTAAAAATAAAAGTACCGAAACTGCATTAACCCACATATTAAACAAAATAAGACTGTACCCAACACAATACTGCTCCATCATCATCCTACTTGACCTATCAGCTGCATTTGATACCATTAGTCACAACATCATGATTCATCGACTGGAGTATATCGGCATAACTGGTACGGCACTCGCATGGTTCTCTTCCTAACTTAGCGACCGTACCTACTCGATCTCCATCGAATCACACACAACTGACCCCAGACTTATATCACATGGAGTTCCTCAAGGCTCCGTTCTTGCTCCCATCCTCTTTAATATTTATATATCTCCCCTATTAGACATATTTGATAACTACCCTGACATTTACTTCCACACCTACGCTGACGACTTACAAATTTACTGCAACTTACCCAACCCATCAACAAACATAGCCACACTAAACAAATGTCTAGAAGACATTCGACTATGGCTCTCAACCAACTCGCTATCACTAAACACCCACAAAACACAAGCAATACTAATCAATACTACTAAAACTGTTCCAATCGTCCCACTCATTCAGATAAACAACCATAACATAAAATACTCCCCCTACGTAAAAAATCTTGGAATTACCATTGACCAATCACTGAATTTTACTCAATACACAACAGACTTATCAAAATCCATTAACCGAACACTACACACAATCAGACTAATAAGACCATCTATAACCACAGAACTATCAAAATTACTAGCAACATCCCTCATACTTCCACGACTTGACTACTCTAACTCTATACTTCATAGACTCCCCAAAAACGCACTAATACCACTCAACCGATTACTTTATTCCACTGCACGAACTGTCTACAGAATCCCCAAATACTCCAGGACTCACATAACTCCATACCTAAAATCTCTTCACTGGCTTCCCATCACACAACGTATCCAATACAAAACCTTACTGATATCCCACCAAGTCATTCATCACAATCACCCCGACTACCTTACTGACATACTAATAGAAAATAAACCATCTAGAATACAACGTAAAATCAATAAATACAAATTACTTATACATAATCCAAAACACTTATCACGCAAACAAGAAACCGCATTCTCAATGTCTGCCCCAAAATTATGGAATAACCTCCCTTACAATATAAGAGAAATCACCTCAACCCCACTCTTTAAACGTAAATTAAAAACACACCTGTTCGAAATCGCATATAAATAACCCACGAAAACACGGCCGAAAACTCACACGATGTTGATGGCAGTGTATAAACCATTAGGTTACAAGGTTACAAGGTTACTACTACTACTACTACTACTACTACTAATACTACTACTAATACTACTACTACTACTACTACTACTACTACTACTACTACTACTACTACTACTACTACTACTACTACTACTACTACTACTACTACTACTACTACTACTACTACTACTACTACTACTACTACTACTACTACTACTACTACTACTACTACTACTACTACTACTACTACTAACTACTACTACTACTACTACTACTACTACTACTACTACTACTACTACTACTACTACTAACACGTCTGTCTACTATACCAAGTATAAGAAGTGTATAAACCATTGGTTTACAGGTTTTACAGGTTTATTTCTACTACTACTACTACTACTACTACTACTACTACTACTACTACTACTACGACTAAAATGTGATTTATTATGATATATTATATTATGGGGTAAGAAGAGTGAGCAGGTAGGTTTAATAGTAACTAAAATGGAGGGATTTGTAATATGTATGAATATTTTACAGTATTATGGGGTTATATCGATTACTGTAAGAAGTAGGGTATCAAATGTAATTAGTAGTGTTAATATTAATAATGAGGAGACTGTACAAGTTTATATAGGGTGGTAGAAGAAACACCAGATAAATAGTAAAAGAGGATCAAGATAAAACAGCATTAGGTTCCCCATGGGAATATACGAGTTTACTAGAATGCCATTTGGGTTAATCAATGCTCCAGTCATATTTCAGTGAGTGATATCAAACTTATTTAGATCAGAGATGTATAAATTTGTAGTATGTTATTTAGATGATCTATTAGTTTATTCTAAGACATGGGAGGACACATAGGACACATTGAACTTGTAATATTGAGGTTGTAAGAAGCTGTATTTCAATTATATACTAGGAAATGTAGGTTATTTATAAACGAAATAAATTGTCAAGGTTTAGAATATCAGACAAAGGGATAGGAACGATACAGGATAATATTAAGAGATAACAGAGTGGAAAAGACCAAATAACTTTAGAGAGTTAAGGTTATTTGTGGGTGTAGGATCATATTATCGTAGGTTCATAGAAATATATACAAAGATTATACATCCGTTATTTAAATTAACTCGATCAGAGGCATGGTCAGGTAGTATAAGTAAGAGAATGAGTAGACGGGTTAATATCAAGTGGGATGATGACTGCGAAAGAGTGATGCAGAAGATAAAAGATAAGTTAAGTAGTGCCTCTATATTAGCATTACCTAGATTAGAGGAATAATTTATATTAGTGAAAGATGCATCAACTATTGGTTAAGGGGATATTCTAAGTCAAGTGATAGATGGGGAGAGGAAAGTAAATGCATATGCTAGTAGATCATTGGAGGCTGGAGAAGAAAATCAAGCTAATTACTTAGCAAATAAACTGGAGTTTCAAGTGGGTCAATAAATAAAGATAACTACATACTAGAAAAAAGAGTTCTACTAAAATGGAGAGAATATATTGGTAGTTCCACGTCAGTTAATTAGGGAGATTTTACAAGGGGTACATGATGACAATGGTCACCTGGGTGTTGATACGACGGTAGCGAGAATCAGTTTAAAGTATACCTGGTAGGTAGATATAGAGATATTAAGGAGTATATAGATAGGTGCGAGATATGTCAAGTATCGAAGGGAGGGGTATCCTAGAATAGAGATGAGATATTTAGGTGCGCCTAGACCATTAGAGTTAGTGTTTATAGACTTCGTCAATATCGATAAATCATCAGATGAAAGAGAAAGTATCTTAGTAATGACCGATTCCTATACTAAGTTTACTAGAGCTATTCTCACTTGAAATCATTTAACAGTTACGGTAGCTAAGATATTAATGAATGAATGGATCTATTGTTATGGGACTCGAGAGATAATTCATACCGACCAAGGTCGGAATTTTAAAGTAGAAGTAGTGAGGGAAATATGAAATTATTTAATATTATCCAGAGTAGGAGCAGTTCTTATCTTCCAGAAGGCAATGGACAATGTGAGCTCATAAATAGATGCATTATTAATTTATTGAGAGTATTGTATAGTGAAGAAAGGTCTAAATGGCCGATTCATTTGTAGAAAATGATTCATGCGTATAATATTATGCCCCAGTATTTTCTCCATTTTTTGTTAATGTTTGGACGTGAAGACAAATTACCAATTGAATTAATATTAGAGATGTGTGTGAGAGGCACCGATAGTGATTGGTTATGGGAGACGAAGAAAAAATGGGAGAAATCTTCAGTAAGGTCAAACATAGAATTGAATTAACTAGAACAAAAATAAATGATGAAAAGAAAGAAAACGAATTAGAGGACTATGGTCAGAATAAAAAAAAGCATAATAGGAAGACAGAAATTAGAAATATTTGGGGTGAGAAAAAATGGGAAGTAGAAGGTAGAGTTAAAGGTACTTCTGCCAATACCATTAAATATGGCCTGACAATTGGGGTGGAAAATAGGATAATTTTAGAGTAATCAAGGATTAAGGTTTAGTTATAGTTATAGTTTAGGGTTGTTAGCTTATGTGTTAATTATATATATTAAGAGTATTAATTTTATAAAAAATAAATAAAAAATTAAATTAAATTTATAACCAGATATTATTTCAAATAGTGTGGTCACTATTTTCATTAGAAGTGAGGTGGATGTGGTAATGTACATTATACAAGTATGTGAACTGTAGCTTATCATATGCATTCCTGACTTACATTGTTGATATGCTTGAGTGATTTTATCAAATAATGAAATCAACAATGAAACAAGTCACTTCTAAACATACAGTCAGTAGTACTGACTCAGTACTGCAACATTTATTATAATATATTATCTCAATAATAAATAGATTTTATAACAAGCATAGAGATTATAACATATATATATATATTTATATATATATATATTTATATATATATAGTTATATATATATGCTTATTATTTATAAATATAACTAATGTAATGATATGCATTAGAATGAAGACGTCGATGTCATGGCTTCTAGGCGTATCACTCGTGATTCTCGTGATAGGGACGGCAATGCTATCCACGGCCGGTATCCTGTTGGTCCGTCGATATCGCCGCAACAAACGCCTAGCTAACGACGGTCTTCACCAGAACTTCTACAAAGCCGCCGAGACGAAGCTGATAACCGAGGCGTCGCTGTACGATATAGCGGTGCGAAGGAATCCCGAGAAGATGGCCGCTATACGGAGACGGGTGCGGAACGAGTACACACTTCCCGACCCCTATGCCGGCTCCGTTGGTAGTATACCTAGACGCGATTCTATAGGGTCGTCGAGTGATCTGAGGCAGAAGAGAAGTCTGTCGGCGCTTAGTAGAGATTATAATACTGGGTCGGGTACCGTGACGCGGAAAAGGGGCGTACCCCTGAGCGATTTGCTGTCGGCGTATAAGAGAAATATTCGTGATAGCGAAATGAACAGTCGACTTTAGAAGACGCTGCGTTGAATGATAAATATGAATACGTTACTATGCGTAAACAACTACGCAGGAATACGAGAAGTAGAAAAGGTGATAATGTTGTCGAATAATAACGCTCTAAGATAATTAATACTTAATAAAATGGTCGATTATTAATTTCCTCTAATTTAATCACATATTTATAAATATATTTTTAATAGGTGTATTATAATTGCTATTTATTCGTGTTTAGTTGGTTAAGGCGTCATACATACAGGTATACCTGTATACCTGTAACCCCTATAGGGGCGTCGGAACGATATTTTGTATGGGGGGGGGCTATTTATTTCTATTTTATATTATATATCCTATTATGTATTACTAATATAATTACTAACTATATCTTATTAATATCGTATACCTCTTTAGTCTATGTTAACCCTTTAATATGCAATTAATAATATTTAATTTGTATAACAATGAGTATGAATATATTAGAAAATAAATAATAAACATTACATAATTTATTATTATATAAATATAGATTTTTATTTATAAATATACCCATCTCAATTGTGTGAATTATTTGTTGATTGATATTTGCCAATACTAATGCATTTAATCTACTATCTAAC
This sequence comes from Osedax fenrisi, assembly GCA_964019155.1. Lineage (NCBI taxonomy): Eukaryota > Metazoa > Annelida > Polychaeta > Sabellida > Siboglinidae > Osedax > Osedax fenrisi. The sequence goes on from OZ025243.1 coordinate 53,167,607, forward strand.
ATAAATTAGTAGATCGTAACAAAGTATTTATTATTCGTAGCTTACTAAATACACGCTAACATGGCACAGAACTTGAGGGGTAAACCAATAAAATTTGATCAAATCTCTTATGCCAGAAAATATTTTTTGAATTTTAGGATATTGTTCCATCATGTATATGTTTATCCTCATCAGATGGTATTGAACATATTGATTTATTTGAACAAATGGAAATTCGATCTTTCAATCGTTAATTCTTCATACATTTTTTAATAAAATTTGTTTAGTGTAGAAAATTAATAGTATTAATAAGATTAATCTAAAAAAACAAACCTTTTTTTTCATGAATTATATTATTTGTAATAATGATTACTTTAATTTATAAGAATGTATAAATAATATTTTCTTAGTATAACATTTGGTTATAACTTTCATCATTATGAAATCAAATAATTCAGTATATTTTATTCTGTAATTTCTAATGATAAAGTATATTAACATATTAACTGATAATATCTAATCACATTCTTATATTAATATAACATTAACAATGTTATATTATTTTATTTAGATGAGGTACCTTACATAGTCTTTTAAACTTTCATTACTATTCATCTCATACATATTTATAATAATTTATATTATATGTCTTATTATTATTCTATGAATTAGATATACATAGATATACTTAGAAAATTAAATTAGATATATTTAAAATTAAAATAAATTATTATAATATTTTATTATAAACATCTATTATAAGCTATTTTGTATTTTATAAAATGTTTTATATAATATGTTTATAAAAGTATGTTATTAACCTTGAATCAATATAAAAACTTGTATATATAAAATATAAAATACTTTTGTTTCTATATCTTCAATGAATGTGTGCAAATTATTTCTATCATTATTCAATTTAATTAGAATCATCTTTACTATTATCTGATCCTTTATAATTTATAATTATAATCATATATGCTTTCAAGTATATTTTTTATAAATGTTACCTTCAATAGTATTTATTGGTATCATGAAAGCTTTCACCTTCATATCCAAGCTTTCAAATATCAAACTTTAAATATTCATAGAAAAAATATTTGACTTATTCATATTTTTTAATAATACATTTGCAATATATTTGTGGTCATTGGTAATATAATCTAATTCTTTATATTATTTCAGTGCATCGATTAAACCACTATATTGATCTAATGTTGTTTTAATACACGATTTTCTCAGTCCATCTTGTTGGGCATATTGGTTTCAATGTCTTTGCTTTGTTATTATTAGTATTATATATATAATCCGGAATTTGATCGTTTGTTCATATAATAATCCCACATCATGAACACTCTCAAGGCTTTTCTTATATTTATAATATTATCTAATGATTATGCTATTAAGTTTGTGCGATGAGCTCCACATTGTGTATCAAAAAGTTAATGGCTGTCTATTCATTATTATTGATTTATTGATTGAATGTTTATTTAGACACTTAAATAAATCATAAATGATTTCTCAAAGGTGTATAATAGAATACAAATAATAAAATTAGGTAAACAATAAATACCAATAATAATACTACAATAAAATAGAATAAGCAGTACGGAAATTAATTAATAAAATAATAATGACAAACAATATTAGTAATTCAGGTTCCCACATGAGATCAATTGTTGTATATATTTCATGAATGTTTTATGCGATTTTATGGATCTAATATTGGGCGGGAGTGAATTCCATAGCTTAGGACCAATATAATTCAGTGCCCGAGTATTCATTTTTGAGGGACGTAGAATAGGGGTAGATAGAAGGTGAGATGCATGGTTTCTAAGTGATGGAAGGGGAGCTCTTTGTACAAGAGAAGCATAAATATATGAAGGGCAATTTGAAGAGTATATTGAGGAATGAACAATAGATAATATGCGATAAGCAGAGCGTTTGTTAAATGTGAACCATGGAGATAGGTGTTGGTATGAGGAAGTAGAGGAATGATCTCGAATACGCAGGTTATATGTTGTATGGATTGATGAACAAATAACTCGATTTAAGGGAGAGATAGATGATAATGGAAGATTTATAAGGATTGAGGAACAGTAATCTATACGTTAGAGTACAAGGGAATTAACTAGAGTTTTAGTAAGAGATACAGTAATTGATTTTCGTATTTTTCTAATTCTAAATAGATGATAATTTGCAGATTTAGTGATGGCAGTAATATGAGGAATGAAGGAAAGTGTAGAATCAAAAATTACACCTAAGTTAGATGCAGTAGGAGAAGGAGATATTACAATATTATCAATAAGAAAAGGAGGGAAGTAAGTTGGTGATGGAGAAAGATTCAACAATGTAGTTTTGGAGGTATTAAGGAGAAGATTATTAGAAATAAGCCATTCTATAATGTCATTAGCACAATTAGAGAGTTGATTATTGAGACCTGGTGATGAATTAGTTGGAAGAAACATATATAGTTGTATGTCATCTGCATAAATATGGTAATATATATTTGGATATTTAGATATTATGGATGGTAATGGGTATAAATAAATTGAGAAAAGTGAGGGACCGAGTACTGATCCCTGGGGAACACCATATTTCATAGGAGAAGGGGAAGAAAAATAATTATATATTTTTACACTGCTACTACGGTCAAATAGATATGAAGTAAACCATGAGAGGGCAATGTCTCTAACCCCAAGCAGTGTAGACGGGACAGTAGAATTTTGTGACCAAGCGTATCGAAAGCACTGGATATGTCCAGCATTACTAATTGACAGCAGTTTTTAGTATCAAGGGTAGAAGTGATTACATCAATTACGTTTAGTAGTGCTGTTTCTGTGGAGTGTCCTCGGCGAAAACCACTTTGTTTAGGAATATGGAGATTATTGGCAGTTAAATAGGAGATTAGTTAACGAGAGACAACTCTTTCCAAAATTTTACTCACCAAAGGTAGCTGAGAAATTGGGCGATAATTGAGAAGTGAATCAGGATCGAGTGAAGGTTTTTTAAGAATGGGAGTGATTATTGCTTGTTTAAAAATTGAAGGGACAGTACCGGAATTTAGGGAATATGAGATGATGTTACAGATAGTTGGACATAGATAATCGGAGTAAAGTTTAAAAATAGATAGTAGAACAGTATCGGAGGGAGATATCGAAGAGGATGCATTTAGTAGTTTAGATATTAGAGATATATGTGGCGGACGAAAAAAACTTAAGAAAACAGATATAGGTGGGGTAACTATGATTGAAGGATAATTGGCAGTAAGGGTATGGTTATTGATCTTTATTATGATGGAGTCAATCTTATTAGAAAATGTTTTGGAGAAAAGACAGCTTAATTGTAATGGAGAAATGTTAATTATAGATGGTAGTAATGCTGGTTTTGGGGGAGATAACAACTTATTAGCTAGTCTGAAAAGTCGTCGGTTATCAGAAGCAAGATCATTTATAACCTGAGTGTAATAGCTAGATTTGGCATAGGAAATTGCTAACTTGTAGATCTAACGTTTCTCAATGAATGAAGCTCTAGAAGATGAAGATCTCAAGGATATTTATATTCTTTCAGATTTACGAAGTGATCGTTTCAAGGACATGAGGTGGGAAGTAAACCATGGGGTATCAGGATGTAGAGTTACTGATATAGTTTTTGAAGGCGCATGTTTATCGATAGGATGGGATAATATGGAATTTAATACAACTGGAGAATAACAGTAGTCACCTAAAGCAGAATGTAAGTCAGCTAAGAATATCATGGAATTAATATTCTTAATGGGGCTGTATTTAATACGTGTTTTCTGATTAAGAGTGATAGTAAAGTTAGTTTTGAATGAGATAAGGAAGTGATCGGAAAGTAGATCAAGCCTAGAAATATTACTCACCATGAGTTCAGAATGGAGAGAACTGGAGAATACAAGATCAATAATATTGCCATTTATATGAGTTGGGAAATTGACATGTTGTGATAGGGATAATGAATTTGTTAAATTAGTGAACATAATATGTGGATTTGAGGTAGCATTAAAATGATAGTTGAAATCACCAAGTATAATAGGGTGGTATGTGGGTAAACTTATGAGATCAGTAGCAAGATCGTTAAACTCACTTAGAAAGGAAGCGAATTCTGGTTTTGGCGGTCTATAAATGACAGTAATGGATATAGATTTGTGTTTTTGGGTGAATGATATGGTTAAGCAGTCAGAGTAGGAGAAGTTATGGGATATGGATATACATGGTAAAGGTAGAGAAGTTTTTACGAGGAAGCCAACCCCACCACCACGACCTGATAATCGTGGCTATAAGATTAATGTATAACCAAACTTGTGAAATAGGGCAAATATGTCGGAATCATCTTGAGAGATCCATGTTTCCGTTAAAGCAATAATACTAAAATTTGACTTTTTAAGGAATGGTAATAAGAATGAGGCATTAGAACGAAGAGAACGAATATTTATTAGGGCAATGTGTTCAGATAGTCATGCAGATTTAGTTAGAGAGGGTGTAGATATATGATTAGATTTTAGTGAATCAACAACTGGGACACTTGTGATGGTGGAATTATTTAAATCAATAGATGGAGTTGATATTACAGGAATATATGATAGTCTTTATACTATTATATTGACCATACATATTAGTGCACTGTCATATGATTGTCCTCTTAATTTAGAAATAGGCAAGTTAAGATGTTAAAGTTCAGATAACATTAAATTTGATATATTTAAGTTGTATCATTCAGTCATAATGTATATTAATATGCACATTTCTTTAATTTATAGTTTGTATGTCAAATATCGAACCACCAAAATGTCCTGCTCACTTCCGGAAATATCTTGAATTCGATCACATTGAATTGAGAAACTTCCATTAATATCTTATAATCAAATATTTAATAATTTAGGTTTATATAGTTGAATAATTTCATTCTTAATATCAGCAGATAACAAGTATCTCTCATAGATTCTCTCATGAATATTATCATATTTCATGGATAGGGGGGTGGGGGGCAAACAATATTTAGCCCCCCCCCCATATGTTTGGTAAAATTCTTTAGACAATTTATTAATACATATTTCATGGGTGAAACAATACTTAGCCCCCCCCCCCATATGTTTGGTAAAATTCTTTAGACACATTTTTTATTAACAAAGATAATATATATAAAATTTATTAATACATATTTCATGGGGGGGGCAAAATATACTTAGCCCCCCCCCATATTTTTGAATGGGGGGGGGTCCGATACCCCCCGCCCCCCCTGTTCCGACGCCCCTACATAGGGTATACCATATTTATAGTTATATATATAGTCATAGTTATAGGTATTACTATACTATAGTATAACCCGGTTTCAAGCCTCGTCCGGACCATAACATATGTTTCAAAATAATATTTAGAAGTGATCTTATATAATTGTATATAAATACATGATGGCTCTCGTTAAAACCATCGATGCACTATCACGAGAGCTGCTTCGAAGGGACATTAGAGCCATATATGGTTATAAGTGAAAACTTCACCCAAGTTGCTGAATGGAATGAAAAGAGTACACCAAAATAACAATAACTTTTATATGTAATTTTAATTAAATAATATCTTAATTATATATTAATTGTGTACAATAAGGGATATTATTTTATATTTAACTAATATAAGTCATCTGATATATATGCCTGTATATATATATATATATAAATAGTATATAAAATAGTATATGTATAAAAGCTAATCATAACCTTTATAACATTCTGCATATACGTAAATATATAAATCATAATATAACTTATATTTTATAAATATTTTAGTTTTGTCATTAATTGATTAATGTAATTATATATTAATTGGGGTACAGCAATCTACGTTATTATTGATTCATCGTGTTATCAGATAGGCTGCGATAGCAATATCAGCAACCCTACGATGTTATCTCAAGTGTAACATTGAAGGTAGCACCACTTATGATCCCTCAGCTTCTGATCGTAGACGAGGAGCTAGCGACCACCAAAAAATCGAACACCGAAAAACTAATTCAGAAGATGAAGATGTGTCAGAAGGATCGAAGAATATTATAGCTAAATTTAACGGAAAAAAGGCGGTTCATTGGACGAGTTAATGTATATTCTCAGCGAATCAATGTCTCAGATAATAAACGGTTCGTCAGATGAAATATGAAAAAACGAGGTACCAAGTCAGGCCTCGGTATACTAACTCCTTCTCTATAAATATACTAACAATAATTTACAAGGTAAAAAACTAGAATAGCTTAATTTAACGTTCGGACATTATAAGGTGCAAGTCAATCATCTGAACTAGTTAGAGCATCAATCGAGTATAATATTGACATCATCGCAATTCAATAACACGGGTTTACCATAATGAACTGGACGTTAAATATCTTTAAATATCATGATCTGTTTCACGGATGGATACTAGTTAAAGCATCAGCCTCGAAGAATTAGACAAACAGATCAATAGGATGCACCGTAATATTGTTAAGCCCTCGTGCCAATTCCTCATAATCAAACATTGAAAGAATAAACAGACGCACAATCGCTGCAAAATGTTATGGAAACCCCATCACTACAGTTATATCTTGCTACATCCCAATAAACGTATCGGACGAAGATGATGTAACTAACTTTTACAAAGAATTATCCATCTATATTCGCTCACTTCCAAAACATAGTATATTCATAAGAGCTGGAGATATTAACGCCCATATATTACCCCATTATTTTAATAGATTTACATATCATGATTTGACCAACTGAAACGGAGAACATCTTGAGGATTTCTTAACAGAAAACAATATACAATGTCTAAATTGAAAGTATCGGAAAAAAGAGGTCAACATTGAACCCATACTAACGGCATAAAATCACAGTTAGACTATAAAATGATAAATAAATAATGGATCAACTCTTCACATAATCGTGAAGCTTATAATTCATTTGAGACTCTTTACTCTGATCTTCGCATCATCACAGCAATATTCAAATTAAGTTTTAGAGCTAATAAAAAGATGAATAAAAATAAAAACCATATAACTGGAGCTTGCTATATACAAACAAAGATCTACAACAAATTATATACTGACCTTAAAAGAAAAGTTGACACATACGAAATATATTATTGATTAAAATATAACGTATCAGGCATTTTCTAAGACAACTTTGGATACCTCGAATGAAAATATCCCACTAAAACCAAACTGAATAAAAGAGACCCGATAATAATATAATTTCAAAAAAGTGTGAATATCTTAAACGAATGTTTCTTGTTAAAAGAAGAGAACCAGATACCTATAATACAGAGATGTATAATACAGCTATACAATATCTAGTAAATACATACAACTCAGAACAAGTAACATATCTTCAGCGACAAATCCATAACATACAATCAACTGCCGACAACAAATAATCTGCAATAGTATGGGATATAGTAAATAACATAAGTGGTAGAAAGAGTTTCAACAAAGCAAAATTAAAGGCTAATACCTAAGTGGACAGGATACATATATGGAAAGACTATTTTTCTATACTACTTGATTCCAATCCATCACATAATGTTCAACAAATAAAAGCTATTCGAGAAGATGATCTTCAAATAAAAACAGGGTCATTCTCAGTGAACGAATTGATAGTAGTGTAAAAGAATATACAGTTAAAGAAAGCTGCTGGGGTAGATGAAATACCACCAGAAGTCTGGAAAACAGGCCTATTCATTTCACATTTACTTGTATTATGCAACGAAGTATATAATCAAAGCGTTATTAATGCATGGAGAAAAGGTTGTATACTTCCGTTCCCATAAAAGGATATCTATCTAAAGTAGAAAATTTCAGTGGCATCACTCTAACCAGCTAAAATATACAACACAATGTTATGAAACAGAATACAACCTGAAATCGACACAGTATTGCGCCTAAATCAAAATGGATTCCGTCAGAGCAGATCGAACATGGGACAAGTCTTAACCGTTCGAAGAATTATTGAAGGAGTCAACTATAAAAATCTAGAGGCTTGCATAATTTTCCAAGGCATTTGATTCCATTGATAGAGGTAAAATATTAAAAATACTAAGAGCATACGACATCCTCATCGAGACAATAAATGCAATCATTATGTTATATAATAATACACTATCCATGGTTCATTACATCGATGGAGACATATACTTTTTTGATATCAGGGCAGGAGTATTACAGGGTGACACGCTAGCCCCGCTACTATTTATTATTTGTCTAGACTACGTTCTACGAACATCAATTGATCTTCATTCTGAAAAAGGCTTTTCTTTACATAAATCCAGAAGTAGACGATACCCTGCCGTAACAATTACTTATGCAGACTATGTAGATGATATTGCTCTATTTGCTGATACATGTGCAGATGCAGAACTTCTAGTTCAATTACTAGACATAGCGGCTAAAGAAATCGGACTATGTATTGACAATAAAAAGACTGAATTCATGTTTATTAACCATAAAGGTATTATATAATCTCTTAACGGCAACACTCTTAAACATGTGGACAACTTCAGATACTTAGGCAGTGAAATTTCATCGACCGTAAAAGATGTATCATCAAGAATTAGTAAAGATTGGATTGCATTGAATACATTATCTTTTTTCTACCTTTTACCTTTTACCTATCCCATAGCATTTGGATGCCGTAGGGGCGCAGATGACTTCAATACAATACGTTTCCATCGGTCTCTATCCCGGGTCGCTCGCATCGCTTCTTCTATTCCAAGACTAGTCCATTCAACGATATTATCTTGCCATTGTGTCCTTGACCGTCCTCTTCTTCTTTTACCTTCAATGAATCCTTGCAAAATAGTATTAGACATAGAGTTTGATCGTTATACATGACCAAACCACCTTAACTTCTTTGCAATGACCATCGCCAGCAATTCCGAGTGTTTGCCAATTTCTTTAACAACTCGACTCCGTACCTCAATATTGGTTATCTTGTCTCGGTATGATATGTTCACTAGCCTTCTTAAATATCTCATCTCGAATGCTCGAATACGTCCTTGTAACTCCTTTGGGGTATAGAGTAGCTGATTAGAGGCAGTACCTTTGTAAACCTGCTTGTCGCATGTCGATATATACATGAGTAGGAACTCTGGACCTCAATTAATTACTCAACTCTCACTAATGGCTCCAAGTAACTGGTGATTAACCAGTGGCCATATCCCGGTACCTCCACTCGACAGTGGTGCTAAACTTAGTGAGGGGAAATCTGCTGCCTCGCAGATTATGCTTCTTTAGGCATAGACTAGGAGAATGTAACTCTGACCATAAATCTAAGTCGGGTAGATGGTGCTCGTTAACTTTGGTTAGTAGATCATCTAGGAGAAGGAAATCTCTGATTTAAAAACCAACCTTCCGGAGAGGAATGGGACCCGCCGGACTATATTCAACAATATAGTTATATCCCAAGAAACGAATCATGAGAAACAAAATTAAATTATCCATACCGGCTCGGCCGTCGCCCGGGATAAAAAGGACCGCACATATCGTTAACTATCAGGACGAATGTGAAAAATATGCTACTGATAAGAAGAAAGACAGAATGTCAATGAGGCTTCGCAATAACGCAACTTTTGGCACTTGGAACGTACGAACTCTTAACAGAACAGGAAATTTAGAAGAATTGGAATATGAAATGAAGAAATACACATGGCAAGTTTTAGGACTATGCGAAGTTAGGTGGAAAGGATCTGGTAATGTCGTAACTGACAACGGTAACCATCTTTACTATAGTGGTGAAGAGAAATATCATAAGAATGGTGTAGGATTTTTGATTCACAAAGATATAAAAGACTTTGTAGCCGAATTCAAACCTATTTCCAGCAGAATATGTACATTGAGTTTAAAAGCTAAACCATTAAATATATCGATAATACAGATATATGCACCAACTTCGGATTATACAGATGAACAAATTGAAATCTTCTATTCAAGCCTACAAGATATAATTGACAAAACCCATAAAAAGGACATGTTAATAATCCAAGGTGATTGGAATGCAAAGATTGGAACTGACTCACTGACAGATTGGAACGAATATTGTGGACCTTCATGTAACAACTCAACGAATGACAGGGGGATCAGATTATTGGAATTTGTGTTATAATGACATGATTTTGGCAAATACTCTAGGAATACACAAATCCTCAAGAATAGCAACATGGCACTCTCCAGATGGTAAAACTCATAAGACCTTATATTATATCCTCATGAAGAGACGATTTAAATCTGGTATCAATGTGGCTAAAACTAGAGTATATAATAAAGCTGATATAGGAAGTGATCATGACCTTGTGATGATATCCTTCAAACAAAAATTCAAATCTCAAAGAAAACAAAAGAGCATTCGTAAATACTACAACATTTAACAACTAAGTAATAATTCTTCAATTCTTGCTCAATACAGAGACACTATAGAAAATTAAATTAAAAACAAGTTAATGCACAACACAATCAATTCCGATGAAACAACTGATATTCTTAACAGAATAATAAGCGAAACTGCAACAAAAGTAATTGGATTTAAAAGGAAAAAGACAAAACCATGGATAACAGAAGATATTCTGGAACTTTGTGATAAACGTAGATCATTGAAATCTCAAAAAAGTAATCACTTACAAGAATATAATTCACTGAATAAGAGGATAAGAAAGAACATGAAACAAGCCAAAGAAAATTGGTTAAATAACGAATGTAAAGATATAGACAATTCATTTGCAAGTAACAGATCTAAAAAAGCATATTCAATTATAAAAGCTCTGACAAAGAAGAAATCAGAAACGATCAACACAATATTAAGCAAAGATGGTAAAGTTTTGAGTGAAGATACACATATTATTAAAAGATGGACTGAATACTGCCAAGAATTATATAATTATGAATCCAGAGGAGACAAAAATGTTTTGCAAACGATAGATGAACAACACGAAGAAGAGAGAGATGATAGTATTTTAAGAGATGAAGTAGTTAATGCTATATATTCACTAAAACATGGAAAAGCTGCTGGTGTAGACAATATACCAGCAGAACTAATAACATATGCAGGTGAAGGAATGACAGACATACTCCACACATGTTCCAATATATGGGAAACTGGTATCTGGCCAGAAATATGGACAAAATCGTTAATTATAACTCTACCGAAAAAAGGTAATCTTCAACATTGTTCTAACTACAGAACGATAAGTTTGATAAGCCACGCAAGCAAAGTGATGTTGAAAATCATTAAGAATCGTTTACAACCACAAGCGGACCGTATTATTGCGGAAGAACAGGCTGGATTCATGAAAGATAGATCTACGATAGAACAAATATTCAACCTAAGAATACTATGCGAGAAACATAACCTACAACAAAAAAAGCTATATCATATATTTATTGATTTCCGAAAAGCATTTGATAGAGTGTGGCAAAATGCACTATGGTCCTCAATGAAGAAATATAATATCGATACAAAGTTAATTAATTTAATACAAAGTTTATATGAAAAGGCAAGCAGTGCAGTAATACATAAAGGAATATGTGGCGATTGGTTTCCAACGAAAACCGGAGTAAGACAAGGATGTCTTCTCTCACCTACTTTATTTAATATATTCCTAGAAGATATAATGAACGACGCGCTAAGCAATCATACTGGTTCAATAAAGATAAATGGCCGACATATAACAAATCTCCGCTTTGCTGATGATATAGATGGTTTAGCTGTCTCGGAAGAAGAACTAATAAATTTAACTGAGTGTCTTTTTAAATCAGCAAATAGATTTGGAATGGAAATAAATCCTTCTAAAACTAAGCTTATGTTAAACGACGACAATTGTCAACCAAACATTGATATTCATGGCGAAATAATTGAGACCGTAAAAAGCTTCAAATATCTAGGATCAATCATAAACGAAAATGGATCAAGAAAAGAAATCCTGTCAAGAGCGGCACAAGCAAGTCAAGCATATAGCAATCTAAAGATAATATGGAATGATAAAGACATACGTATAAAGTACAAGTTAAAACTCATGGACTCTCTTGTTAACTCGATATTCCTGTATGCATGTGAAACATGGACTCTAACTGCTGAACTCGAGAAAAGAATACTAGCATTCGAAATGAAGAACATCAGAAAATTACTCGGTATAACATACCTTGATAGAGTTACTAATCAAGAAATAATAGACCGAATATCATCATCATTAACAAGTCCCTTCACCGATATCCTCACAACAGTTAAAAGGAGAAAACGTAAATGGTATGGACACGTGACCAGAGGCGATGGACTTGCCAAGATAATCCTTCAGGGTAATGTCGAAGGTAAAAGATCCCGTGGACGTCCAAAAAAACAATGGATAGATAATATAAAAGAATGGACCGGAAAAGGCTTCAATGAACTAAATGAAATTGTATATGACCGGAAGAAGTGGAGAAAATTTTGTTTCAACGTGACACGCCCCCACGGCTCAACAGGCTAAGGGACCAAGGTAACAAGGTAACTCCTTTGTTAGCGTCCACGTTTCGCACGCATAGAGGAATATTGAGTTTACTAGCGATTGCATAAGTCGCATTTTTAGATTCAGTTGAAGTGATTTGTCGTACCATATAACATTTAGTTTTGATAATGCATTTATTGTCTGACCTGTTCTAGCTATTATTTCAGATTTGGAACCTTTATCGTCTATAATTTCACCTAAGTATTTAAATTTTTCAACTATTTTGAGTGTATCGTTGTTTATCTTTATTTCGGATGTGAAATTACCTTCAGAATTAGTCATAATTTGAGTTTTCGTAGCATTAATCTCCATTCCATATTTACGTGATGTACTGTCAATCTTTTTTATTAGATTGGATAGCTCGGATTCACTACCTGCTAGTCCGTCTATGTCATCCGCAAATCTTAGATTTGTAATTATTTTACCTCCGATATTTACTGTACCTATATGATTTTCTAATGCATCATTCATTATTTGTTCAGGCATGATGTTTAAGAGTGTGGGTGACAGTAAACAACCTTGTCTCACTTCAGTTGTTGTGTGGAACCATTCACCAATTTTTCCGTCAGAGTAAACAGCACTTTCAGCTTTACTATATAGACTTTGTATAGCTTCTATTAATTTTAAGTTGATATTAAATATTTTCATAGGTGACCACAATGCTTCATGCCATACTCTATCAAATGCTTTTTTGAAGTCTATAAATACATGATATAGCGGTTTGTTATGTTGGGCATATTTTTCCGATATGATTCTAAGGTTGAATGTTTGTTCACTTGTACTTCGGCCTTTTCGAAAACCAGCTTGTTCTTCAGAAATAAATTCTTCAGTAATGTGCTGTAGCCTGTGTAGAATTATCTTTAGCATAATTTTACTCGCGTGTGATATAAGGCTTATTGTCCTGTAGTTTTCACATTTCTGTTAGCATCCTTTCTTATGTAGACTCATTATCAATGACTTTGTCCATTCAGATGGTCATATTCCAGTTTCCCATATTTTATTACAGATATCCGTAAGCAACTTTTTTAGTATGTCACCGCCTGATTTAAGAAGTTCAGCGGGTATGTTGTCAACACCAGGTGATTTACCGATCTTTAGTGCACGTATAGCAGCTTCCACTTCACTTTCCAGAATAGGGAAGCTATATTGGTCTGTAGGTTCGTTCACGGGGAGCACTGCATCATCTCCTTCAGCGTTATGTGAATACAGTTCTGAACAGTATTCTGTCCATCTTTTCCTAACATCCATTTTATCAGTGATATATTTTCCATGTTTATCCTGTATATTTACAGCGGCATTATCCTTCGGTTTAGTTAGGTCTTTGATAATTTGATAGGCTCTCTTGGTCTTATTCCTGGTTAAACAGTCACCAATGTCTATACATTTCTGGTTAATCCAATTTTCCTTAGCTTTCTTCATCTCTAAATTATCTACACTTTGATAATCTACTGCAAATCTAAGGCTGAAAATTAACTTTTGTCGAGCTACTGTTGAGACTGTATTGTTATACGGATCAGTAACATGTACCTTAACAAAAAAACTTGAAAAGAAATTAGACGGAACTTATACCAGAATGCTTAGAGCCATTTTAAACAAGTCTCGGACTTCAACACCTTTTTAGATCAGTTGAAAGACAATGTGGACCTTGATATTGGCGATATGACAAATGCAATTAAAGACAGGGATGTTTGGAACATAATTGTAACGAATGCTCGGGCAACCCGCTCGACCCAGTAAGTAAGTAAGTAAGTATATATTAAAAGTATCATTAATCGTTATATATAATAATGTTTATTTATTATATCACATTTCTTTCTTATTATTATAATGTGTTACCTTATATTTTAATTCAATTTTCATCTTAATTTGTATTCATAATATTTTTGTTAAATCATATTCCCATAGTAGTTTAACATACATAGGGGAAAGTAACCTATAAGTATTATAATACGGACACTTTAACAATAAATGGTCTTAACTTTGTATACTCATTATTTGTATTCAAAAATTACAATATATTAATATTATATGATTATATATATTATTGTAATTTAATCTTTTAATTCCATAGATAACGGTGGTGTCCGTATTCGGTACCCATGTCCGAATACGGACACCTGTGTTATAATACGGACACCCTATATACACTAGATAAACTATATATTATTGATGAATCAATCAGACAAATTACAATTACGTTATTTATAATTAATTTTATGAAAAATATATTGTAATTTAATTAGTTAATAATTTATTTATTTTTATTATTTTTTAATTAATAATATAATTTAATTATCTAAATAATACAAATTTTAGAATTAACTTTATTGGTGGTATTAATATTATAACACATTAATATATTAATATATTAATATATGCACACGATTTTTATGAAAATCAGAATTGTTCATACGCTGTGCGCTGATTGGTTATAGAGTGTCCGTATTAGGAACTTATATGACCTCTAGATATATGCTTATAACTTAATGAATATTTGATAACAAATATAGAAATTAAAAATACAATTTTTAGAATGATTTATTTTTTAATAATAGAGTGTTAAATTTTATATAGATAAATTTGTATAATCTTGAGAAGGTTTATCATCTTAAGTTGACATTTTTTTCATATGAAATTTATATAAATTTAAAAACGTAATAAAAAAAAACAGTTTATTGGATATATTAGCAATATTTTGAATAATTCAAAAATAAAAAATACTTTTTTAGACTATTTTTATAATTATGTATATTTTATTCATTAACTATTTTTTTTGTAGGATTTATGGTTTCTGATAAACCGAGAGTGTCCGTATTCGGGCACTGTCCGTATTAGGTTACTTTCTCCTACTAATATTTAATTTACATTATATTCACACGAAAATCGTCGATTAATGTAATACATAGCTACATATTATCATGTATCGTGTAGTATATATATATATATATATATATATATATATATATATATATATATTTATATACTAATCTACATATATATATATATATATATATATATACATATATTCAATATATTATATTGTTATTGTTATTGTTATTGTTATTTGGTGGAGTCCTTTCATCCCATCCAGGAACTTAGATGAAGTTTTCACTTATAACAGTATATGGCTCTAATATATCTTAGAAGCCGCTCTCATGTTAAGGCATCCATGGTTTTAACGAGAGCCGATCATTTATTTTAACATATTTTATAAGATCACTTCTAAAATATATTTTTAGACCAATTTTATAAAATTAATTAATGGTCCGGACGAGGCTCCTACCAGTATCATACTGTTTGTATGTCTGACGCTTTAGCCACTTAGCCACACATGCAGTTTATATATATATATATATATATATATATGAATGAATGAAATCAGTTTATAGGCAAAGTCTAAGAAGGACCAGTGAAAGCTATAAGCTTTATCGATTCTAGACCTCCTGACAATATGTGCAGTGCCATATATCACCTTATTCATTCGGATAAAAATAAAACATAATAAAATAATAATTCAATTTTATTTTTAAAATAAAAATAAATGACACTGAAATAAAAATTAGGTGTACCCCTAAGAAAATATATAATTAAGAACAAATACATTTTTTATAAAAGATTAAAATTAATTTGAAAAAAAACAGTTTACATTTACTAAACTTAATTAGCAACAATGATGTATCGAATCATGGAATAATAAAAGTGGTGACAAATGGTACGTAGGAATGAGGACTAAGCATACCCATAGGCATACAGTTGATGGCACATCAACAATAATACATCAGTCAATCTCTATATATATATATATTTATTGACTGCTTTTTATTATAGTGATACGTGCATTGAACGTCGTGCAATGGCGCCACATTCCTGTTAAATATAAACAGACAGATCAATTTATATATATATATATATATATATATATAAATATATATATATATATATATATATATATATATATATATATATATATATATATACTATAGTGAGATTAGGGTTAGCCAATAATTGGTTTTTTGTTTTGGGGTGTTTGCTAATATTAATCATACAAAAATCACACAAACAACTGAAAAACATAAAAACCGTCCTACAAATTAATTGTTGTTGACTTTTAGCCATTAGTCATTAGCCATGAGTGAAGTATATGATGTTGATGTATACATTAGATTTCTTTATTTAAATCTAAATTATATCCATATTAAATGTTGTGCAATATGTTATGTTTATACATCGTATAATAACCTATTCTATTAGTGTTATAATTAAATATTATATATGCATATATTATACTTATATATTACATATATATATATATATATATATATATATTTATATATATATATTTATATATATATATAGACTATATAATATAGTATATACAACACTAATTTGTTGATCAATTCCACTTTATTATTTTCTACAAATTGTATTACGATCAATATTATCAGCCCCCCCCCCAAAACACGTATACGTTTTACGGCCGTCGCCGGGCACTCCTGAATCCAGTGCTCGAGTATTTCAGGATCCGCTTCGCAATGAGGGCAGGTTGGCGAGGAGTTTGCGTCCACGACGCTTGTGTAGGCTGCAAGTTTGCGGCAGTGACCGCTGCGGAGCTGCGCGATTAGAACATCATCGGGTCTGGTAATAGGGTCAGAGTTGCGGGGTCCGTCGACGACAGCTTTTGTCCTTAGGTGGCTGGTGGGTTGGTCGACGATCTCGCGCTTGATGAGTGCCTTAGCCGATTGGAAGGAGATCCCACCGAGGTTAGGCAAGGACATATCCGTCGAGCTCGCCGACTCCCCTGCTGCTTTGTCGGCCCATTCATTGCCCACTAGCCCGCAGTGACCTGGCACCCATTGTAGAATGACCGGGGATCGGAGCCTTGAAAGACCTGATGGTGTTATACGGATGGATGTAGGGAGAGTGTTACAGGAGTATGGGACGGATATTGCCCAGGCTCGAGTGTTATTGTTAGTGTTAGTTGAATGTAAGTTATGTTTAGAAAGTAGTTGAAGTATTCGTGGAATGTGAAGAGGTACTAGTTGGTAATGTAAGTTTGAGTAGGAATGATAGGTAGTCAGGAGAGTCGTGGTGGATTGATTTATATGACAGTAGTAGAGTTTTATAGAGGATTATATGGCATAAATTGGAATAATAAGATCGAAAATATAAAAGACAATAATAATATAATGAAATTATATAGAGGATATATATGACTTGAGATGAGTATTGAATGAGGTGGGGGATTGAATGGATTTTATAGATGAAGGGAATGCATTTCAGATAGATAGGATAATGTATGAGATTGAGCTTTTCTGGAATTAAAGGGGAAATAGAAATTTGGAGAAATAATCTTAATAATAATCTTCGATGTATTTCAACTCCACAAAAAAGGCCATTCGAATTATAAATAAAAATATCTTTAAAATTGTTAATAATATTTTGTATTCTTATGTTCTAATATATTTATATTTAAAGTTTTAATAACTTATAAAAATATTTAATTCATGCACAATATACATTTAAAGAAATGCCCAAGCAGAATATAATTATTATTTCCTAGATATAATAATTTATATAAAAAACTTATATAAAATCAAGCCTTCATCATAAATTATTATTATTTAAAGGTCCTACATCTTGGAATAGTTTATTTCTAAATAAATTATTGTTTACAATAATTTATATAACATTTTTTTTTTAAATATTCAAAAAACATCTTTTATCAAAATATGAAAATCAATTAAACAGTTGATTATCTAATTTTATT
The DNA here is from genome assembly GCA_964019155.1 of Osedax fenrisi. Lineage (NCBI taxonomy): Eukaryota > Metazoa > Annelida > Polychaeta > Sabellida > Siboglinidae > Osedax > Osedax fenrisi. The sequence goes on from OZ025243.1 coordinate 53,185,871, forward strand.
CTTTTTACGGGTACTATATATTATAACTTCAGTTTGTTTGTTTTAGTTTTTATTTTTATTTTTGTTTGTTTAGCTATTCTATACCATTTATAGTTTAGCATTTAAAATTAAACTCGTTTTTGTGATTTTTTATATAACTTTACATAATTTAATTTTAAACTTAACTTATTGATTGGGGAAGTTCTCGCTAAACACATTCATTTTTTATTAACTTCTTCAATATTACATGCTTTACATCATGACATAATAAATCTGATTTATTTATTTACTATATCTACTCTAGGAATATATGCACTATTAAGAGAGTATACCAGATACACACGAACTCGTAATATATATTACCACTATGACTTATGGAATGAATTATAAACCAGTCAAGCATGACACCACATCTACATAAAATAAACTGCCTCCGTGCATAGATTGTTCAATTCGTATCATTTCACTATTCGATCTGTTACTATTTACTAATAAACGGTATATCATATATCATATAGTAGGTTATATTGAATACGTTATATATGCTACCCGTCTCGTTCAATAATATAATAATGAGAATAACCGATATAATTAGAAATAATATATTTAAGAAGTTGGGAGGAAATTACCCTTCAATTGTTTTGGAGATAATATATTTGTATGAAATATGGTTATAATGGGTTAATATAGATTTGTAGAGAGACGGGTTTTTGAGTATTAAAAAAATATAAGAATATATCATACATTATGTAATATTAAGGTGAGAAAATTATAAATATATTCAGTTTTATATATAATATAATATATTATTCAAATTATAATATAAGTAATTTAAAGATAGGGTTTATTAATGATTTGCGAAATATGGTAATACGTAGGATTTAACCAATGGGTAACATTGCGTAGGATGATGTGTATTGCATAATAAATGGGTAATTTGAAAGTAGTCCAGTGATGAATTAGTGGTGATATAATATACGTCGACAAGAAATTAATAGGAATGAAAATATTACATTGCTTTTGTTTGGAGAATACACACAAAGTGGTGAATAGACTAGATAGAGTTTATATAATTAATTATGTATTTAGTTCAATATATACAAATAAACATGCTATTTTACACTAATTTATAATTTGTACAACGTTCGATGAACTTTAGAACGTAATAGGTAGATTATTTTAGTGAAGTAAATACTTATAATATAGATATAGAGATATGTTAGATAATATATAATCTAACTATTATATTAAGACATATTTTATTGGTTCTACGTGTATTGAACCCGTGTATTGAATCCAACCTATTTATCTAATACATTAGCCAAACTAATCACCTATATGACTATTGTCATTATATATAAAATCTATAATCTGGAAATCCCGGTTTCGAATGTGTAGTTAAATTGAGTTATTAATTGTATTATTGTTAAATAAATATTTTATTGTAAAATTTTTAATTTTAATCTAAAAAATATTAAAAATTAAAAATTAATTATTCTTAATATAATATAACTTAACTTAAGTTTAATATAAATCAATACAAATAATAATTAATAAAAAGAATATACAGGTTCGTTTATATATATATATATATATATATATATATATATATATTGTTATTGTTATTGTTATTGTTATTGTTATTTTTATTTGGTGGAGTCCTTTCATCCCATCCAGGAACTTAGATGAAGTTTTCACTTATAACCATATATGGCTCTAATGTCCCTTCGAGGCCGTTATCATGTTCTCATTTTAAGACCCATTTTATAAAATTTATTAATGGTAAGGACGAGGGTCGAACCCGTATCCTACTGATTGTGTGTCTGACGCCTTAGCCACTGAGCCACACTGTCAGTTTTGAATATATATATATACTACTACTACTACTACTACTACTACTACTACTACTACTACTACTACTACTACTACTACTACTACTACTACTACTACTACTACTACTACTACTACTACTACTACTACTACTACTACTACTACTACTACTACTACTACTACTACTACTACTACTACTACTACTACTACTACTACTACTACTACTACTACTACTACTACTACTACTACTACTACTACTACTACTACTACTACTACTACTACTACTACTACTACTACTACTACTACTACTACTACTACTACTACTACTACTATCACATCAGATCAATATCCTCGACCTTCACCATTCCTACCAGTATCATTCACCAATCTCATTCATCCTCACTACACATCATAAACCAACCCTGTCCCTTACCTACCATCTCCAATATAAATATGTCCTCTGCACCATATAAAATTCCACACTTATCCAATATTAAGGCTGCAACACTTAATGTTTGCTCTATCAGAAATAAAGCTGATCTTATAATCGAATTATTTACTGATCTTAACTTAGATATTATGTGTATTACAGAAACATGGCTTAATCTTAATGATACCCCCATAATTGCCACATTAAACACAAATACATTAAGCTTCGTTCACCTTCCAAGACCTAGTTCCCACTTTGGTGGAGGATTAGGTGTATTATATAACAAGTGTATTAAGCTAATAAGCTATAAAGACCTTTCTCTTGAACATTCCGAGGCTTTTTCATGCACATTTCATCCCAATAACTCACTTCCACTTACAATAATAACCATCTACCGACCACCGCATCAATCTATTCCTCATTTTATTGAAGAACTCGATACTCTACTTTACGCATTAACTCCTAAAACAATTCTAACCGGTGATTTTAATATTCCTATCACCTCTACTTCACATAATTCTCGACATCTCTACGATATACTTGAATCACACAATTTGTCCCAAAAAGTCACTACCCCTACACATACAGCAAACAATATTCTTGATCTTGTTATATCAAATAAATCATCTGATATAATTTCCAACACTGTAACTCATAACCTTATAACTGACCACTACATTGTCCTTTTTAATATCCATGTCCCTAAGCCAACCCGCCTATCAAAAACTATTAAAATTAGAAATATTGCTAAAATTGATATTTCAAAATTTATGGAAGACTTTATTAATAATATTTACATTTGTGGTAACAACAAAACTTTATCCCATTTTGACTATATTCTTTCCTCTACTCTTGATGTTCATGCACCTATTAAACAAAAGTCGATTATAGTACGTGATAACTCAAAATGGTTTAATAATAATCTTGTCACCGAAAAACGAAAACTACGAAAAGCCGAAAAATGCTGGCGTAGATCTAAATCTATTACCGACTTTGACATATTTTTACTATGCAGACAGCAATATCGTAGTTTACTCAAAACAACGAAAGAAAATTATTATACTGATCTACTTACTAACGCAGGAAAAGACTATAAGAAAATATTTAAAATATCCAATACACTACTAGGGCGCCTTAATCGACGTATTCTTCCAGATACTTCTATATTAGATAATATTAATAACTTTGATATATTCTTTACCGCTAAAGTAAATGACATTATTACATCTCTTCCCTCCCCTCTATCATATGTACCAACCATCCCTCCATATTCTCTTTCATTACTGAACCTTCCATCTACTTCGCTGGTTGAGAAGCTTCTCCTGTCTGTGAAATCAACATGTTCCCTTGACCCCATTCCTGTCACCCTTTTACATAAGCTGATACCTTATATTGTTATGTACTATAAGGAAATAATCGAAGAATCAATTATATCTGGCTCAGTACCTTCGTGTATGAAGTTAGCTAATGTTACTCCTACTATTAAAAAACCTGACTTGGATAAATCACTGCTCGCGAGCTACCGGCCGATATCACATCTCTCGTATATTTCTAAAGTACTTGAAAGAGTTGTAGCTATTCAACTTAATGACTATATACTCAGTAACAAAATCCTCAATAAATTTCAGAGTGCTTATACTAAAAAGAAAAATACCGAAACAGCTCTTGTCTATATTATTAATTTAATAAACATAGCTCTGTGATCATACTATTAGATCTTTCAGCAGCATTCGATACCTTAGATCATAGCACTTTAATGTTAAGACTTCAGTCTATAGGTATAAATGGAACCGCTCTTGAATGGTTCAAATCATATCTTCAAAATAGATATTTTTCTATTCAGATTGATTCTCTGACATCCACACCTCGGTCAATCCATCATGGTGTACCGCAGGGATCTGTTCTCGGACCAATACTCTTCAATATATACATGATCCCAATATTTGATATTTTTAATAAATATCCAAATATTGGCTACCATTCCTATGCAGATGACCTACAAGTATATATGATTTTAAAAGACCCTACTAAAGATATACCTATACTCAACAACTGCCTTGAGGATATACGAACATGGCTAAACTCAAACTCTCTCTCACTGAATAGCTCAAAAACCATTGCACTCCATATTTCTTTATCAAATAAGTCCACTATTCCAAATATATATATTGGTAATGATTGTATACCTTACTCCAGATCAGCCCGTAATCTAGGAATTATATTAGACACCACATTATCATTTACACATCAGATCTCCAATATAATTAAATCAGTAAATTTTATATTATACACTATAAAAATTATTAGACCTTCAATATCCACTGAAATTGCTAAACTACTTATAACATATCTTATTCTACCTAAATTAGATTACTGTAATTCGATTATTAATGGTATACCGGATTATTTACTACATAAACTACAACTTTTGCAAAATTCAGCAGTCAGACTCATATACAATATAAATAAATTCTCTAGAACACACATATCACCTTACATGAAAA
>OZ025243.1:53195613-53235613 GCA_964019155.1 Osedax fenrisi
TTTAATAGTAACTAAAATGGAGGGATTTGTAATATGTATGAATATTTTACAGTATTATGGGGTTATATCGATTACTGGATTGGGTAGGGGAATCAATGTAAGAAGTAGGGTATCAAATGTAATTAGTAGTGTTAATATTAATAATGAGGAGACTGTAAAAGTTTATATAGGGTGGTTTACCCAATCTTATAGACGTATTATAGTTTCCCATGTAGATACAGTAAACAATAATATTGTTAAGTGGGAAATGAGAGATGTAATAGTTAAGTCCAATAATGAATATGCAAGACCATTAGTGGTAGTAACAATGGGTACATGAGAAATGAGATTATATGTAGACTACAGGCATCTTAATAATAAGATAATTAAGGATCCATATCCAATTCCAAATATAGTTGATTGATTATAGGTGCTTGGCGGAGCTAAAGTATTTTCGAGTTTCGATATAAAGTCAGCATATCACCAGATAAAATAGTAAAAGAGGATCAAGATAAAACAGCATTCGGTTCCCCGTGGGGAATATACGAGTTTACTAGAATGCCATCTGGGTTAATCAATGCTTCAGCCACATTTCAGTGAGTGATATCAAACTTATTTAGATCAGAGATGTATAAATTTGTAGTATGTTATTTAGATGATCTATTAGTTTATTCTAAGACATGGGAAGACATATAGGACACATTGAAGTTGTAATATTGAGGTTGTAAAAAGCTGTATTTCAATTATATACTAGGAAATGTAGGTTATTTATAAACGAAATAAATTGTCAAGGTTTATAATATCAGACAAAGGGATAGGAACGATACAGGATAAGATTAAGACGATAACAGAGTGGAAAAGACCAAATAACTTTAGAGAGTTAAGGTTATTCGTGGGTGTAGGATCATATTATCGTAGGTTAGTAGAAATATATACAAAGATTGTACATCCGTTATTTAAATTAACCTGATCAGAGGCATGGGCAGGTAGTATAAGTAAGAGAATGAGTAGACGGGTTAATATCAAGTGGGATGATGACTGCGAAAGAGTGATGCAGAAGATAAAAGATAAGTTAAGTAGTGCCTCTATATTAGCATTACCTAGATTAGAGGAATAATTTATATTAATAAAAGATGCATCAAATATTGGTTAAGGGGATGTTCTAAGTCGAGTGATAGATGGGGAGAGGAAAGTAAATGCATACGCTAGTAGATAATTAGAGGCTGGAGAAGAAAATCAAGCTAATTACTTAGCAAATAAACTGGAGTTGCGTGCCGTTGTATGGGCAGTAACTGGTAAATTTAAAAATGACTTAATGATGGATAAACAGGCTACAATATTCACTTAGATAATATTGATATAGCATGTGGAGTAAATAAGAAACAACGAAATAGATTTAGAGCAGAGGTGTATATTGATATTAGCGCCATTTCCAATATAGTTTAAATATAGAGCATGTAGTAGAAAAATAGTAGCAGATTCTTTATCAAGGAGATGTGAGGAGAATACCGAGGTAGAAGTGGTTGAATTTAGAAGATTATATGAGGATGATCTAGAGATCAATACTATTAGTATAATAGCAGGAATATATGAAGGGAATATAAGGGAGTTGCAAATGGAGGAGAATAGGTTGATAGAGATAATAGAAAAATAGCGAGTGGGTCAATAAATAAAGATAACTACATACTAGAAAAAAGAGTTCTACTAAAATGGAGAGAATATATTGGTAGTTCTACGTCAGTTAATTAGGGAGATTTTACAAGGGGTACATGATGACAATGGTCACCTGGGTGTTGATACGACGGTAGCGAGAATCAGTTTAAAGTATACCTGGTAGGTAGATATAGATATATTAAGGAGTATATAGATAGGTGCGAGATATGTCAAGTATCGAAGGGAGGGGTATCCTAGAATAGAGATGAGATATTTATAATGTTTGGACGTGAAGACAAATTACCAATTGAATTAATATTAGAGATGTGTGTGAGAGGCACCGATAGTGATTGGTTATGGGAGACGAAGAAAAAATGGGAGAAATCTTCAGTAAGGTCAAACATAGAATTGAATTAACTAGAACAAAAATAAATGATGAAAAGAAAGAAAACGAATTAGAGGACTATGGTCAGAATAAAAAAAAGCATAATAGGAAGACAGAAATTAGAAATATTTGGGGTGAGAAAAAATGGGAAGTAGAAGGTAGAGTTAAAGGTACTTCTGCCAATACCATTAAATATGGCCTGACAATTGGGGTGGAAAATAGGATAATTTTAGAGTAATCAAGGATTAAGGTTTAGTTATAGTTATAGTTTAGGGTTGTTAGCTTATGTGTTAATTATATATATTAAGAGTATTAATTTTATAAAAAATAAATAAAAAATTAAATTAAATTTATAACCAGATATTATTTCAAATAGTGTGGTCACTATTTTCATTAGAAGTGAGGTGGATGTGGTAATGTACATTATACAAGTATGTGAACTGTAGCTTATCATATGCATTCCTGACTTACATTGTTGATATGCTTGAGTGATTTTATCAAATAATGAAATCAACAATGAAACAAGTCACTTCTAAACATACAGTCAGTAGTACTGACTCAGTACTGCAACATTTATTATAATATATTATCTCAATAATAAATAGATTTTATAACAAGCATAGAGATTATAACATATATATATATTTATATATATATATATATATTTATATATATATAGTTATATATATATGCTTATTATTTATAAATATAACTAATGTAATGATATGCATTAGAATGAATACGTCGATGTCATGGCTTCTAGGCGTATCACTCGTGATTCTCGTGATAGGGACGGCAATGCTATCCACGGCCGGTATCCTGTTGGTCCGTCGATATCGCCGCAACAAACGCCTAGCTAACGAGAACTTCCACAAACCCGGCCAGAAGAAGCTGATCTCCGAATCGTTTCTGTACGATATGGCCGTACGAAGTAACCCCGAGAAGATGGCCGCTATACGGAGAGAGGTGAGCAACGAGTATACACAGCCCGACCCCAATGCCCGGTCTGTCGGTAGTATACCTAGACGCGATTCTATAGGGTCGACGAGAGATCTGAGGCGGAAGAGAAGTCTTTCGGCGCTTAGTAGAGATTATAATACTGGGTCGGGTACCGTGACGCGGAAAAGGGGCGTACCCCTGAGCGATTTGCTGTCGGCGTATAAGAGAAATATTCGTGATAGCGAAATGAACAGTCGACTTTAGAAGACGCTGCGTTGAATGATAAATATGAATACGTTATTATGCGTAAACAACTACGCAGGAATACGAGAACTAGAAACGGTGATAATGTTGTCGAATAATAACGCATTAAGATAATTAATACTTAATAAAATGGTCGATTATTAATTTCCTCTAATTTAATCACATATTTATAAATATATTTTTAATAGGTGTATTATAATTACTATTTATTCGTGTTTAGTTGTTTAAGGCGTTATACATAAAGGTATACATTAGTTATAGTTATATATATATAGTCATAGTTATAGGTATTACTATACTCAGAGATAGGCAAATTTCAACAAAAATCTATATTAGATACTGATAAAATATTTTGGATAATTTATATAATAGATACTACTGCTACTGATATTTTTAGAAACTTCATAATAGATACTGAATCCGATACAGGTATTTAGATACTCTTTTATAAAATAAATTATAAATACATTAATGTATATATACATTTATATATAAATTATAGACATTTTAAATGTATTTTATTATAAAATCATTATAGTAAATTATACTAAATTCATTTAGATCAAATATGTAAGCATAGCAAAGTATAACTATATAGGATAAACCTACAATATAAACGAAATAATAATAATATAATGAATATAAAATAATAATAATAATATAATACAAATTAAAATAAATGAAAATTGGATTTTAATATTACCAGATTGCTAACATTTAAATCTGTCAAACGACATCTTTTCTGGTTATTGATTTGCCTAGCATATGAATAAAAAGCCTATCTACAGGTGCAGAAGAAAGCAATGGTGTATTAAATTTAATAAATATTTGTTTAATTAAATCATTACTATGAATTTGTTCTATGCTGTTATTATCCGATTTTAAAAATAAATCAAGTGGATTTTCTTTATAAATATTTTCATTTTTTTAAAGGTATTACTATAAGCTATTACTAACTTCATTGTTATCTTCATTGACTGTATGTTTATCTATAGAAAGTAATGCTGTATTTAGCAAACCTTTAACTTTTAAATGAAAGTGTTCGTTATTAAATTCTTTTTAATTGTTATCCATGTTATATAAATTTGATAAATAAAATAATATAATGGTATCAAAGAATATTTATGAAATTATTAGTAAAAATTGTCCACTGAAAAACTAAATATTATTATTAATAATAATGTATTATGTACTCCCAGGTAATATGTATTAATAATTATCATTATTATTATTTGATGTTATATATTAAATATAAATATGAAACAATTATTTTATATTAAACAATTATAGTAAAATATTAAAATTAGGACATTAATACATTAAATAATATTTTATATAATTATTAAATAGGTTTTTGCTATCAATAATATTATTCAAAATAAAGCACCAATGAATCATCAACATTAAATATAAAAAATTATGTTATATGTAAACAATTATAGTTGTATATCAAAAGTACATCAAATAATATTTTATATAATTATTATATAGGTTTTTAATTCTTTTATTTAAATAAAGTACCAATGAATTCACAAATTCAATGATGCGCGTATATTTAATACATATAATTATAGTATATAGCCGGTATATAGTATAGCCAGGGTATATAGGATATTCATTATATCACATATTCATTATATCCAATAGAACAAAGAATAATTTATAATAATATACAATAATATAATAATTTACAATACTTATTATTAGAGATTGTTTGATATATATATATATATATATATATATATATATAATATGTATTACTATGTTTTTAATCAATATGTATTTACTTCTATATATAATAATAATTCGTATTAATTAATCCAATACATTTTATATATAAAATAGAATCTTGCATCATCATAATAGCTATTATTTAAAATACATTTAATGTAATACTCTATTATAATAGATACCTATATTAGATACAATTTTAGCTTTAATATATACAGATATCGATATTTAATAATTTCTATAATAGATAGTGATATTAGATAATAAAGTATCGGCGATAATGTATCGCTGATAATATATCGGCGATACTGCCCATCTCTGACTAAACTATAGTATAACGCTGTTTAAAGCCTCATCCGAACCATAACATATGTACAAAAATATATATTTAACTAATCTAAGTCATCTGATATATATACAAGTATATATATATATATATATATAAATAGTATATAAAATAGTATATGTATAAAAGCTAATCATAATCTTTATAACATTCAGCATATAAGTAAATATATAAATCATAATATAACTTATACATATTTTAGCTTTGTCATTAATTGATTAGTGTAATTATATATTAATTGGGGTACAGCAATCTACGTTATTATTGATTCATCGTGTTATCAGATAGGCTGCGATAGCGATATCAGCAACCCTGCGATGTTATCTCAAGTGTAACATTGAAGGTAGCACTACTTATGATCCATCAGCTTCTGATCGTAGACGAGGAGCTAGCGACCACCAAAATATCGAACACCGAAAAACTAATTCAGAAGATGAAGATGTGTCAGAAGGATCGAAGAATATTATAGCTAAATTTAACGGAAAAAAGGCGGTTCATTGGACGAGTTAATGTATATTCTCAGCGAATCAATGTCTCAGATAATAAACGGTTCGTCAGATGAAATATGAAAAAACGAGGTACCAAGTCAGGCCTCGGTATACTAACTCACTCTCTATAAATAGACCAACAATAATTTACATGGTAAAAAGACTAGAATAGCTTCATTTAATGTTCGGAAATTAAAAGGTGCAATTCGATCAGCTGAATTAGTTAAAGCATCAATCGAGTATAACATTGACATCATCGCAATTCAAGAACACGGGTTTACCATAATGAAATGGACGTTAAATATCATGATCTGTTTCGCGGATTGACACTAGTTAAAGCATCAGCCTCGAAGAATTCGACAAACAGATCAATAGGAGGCACCGTAATATTGTTAAGTCCTAATTCCTCATTATCAAACATTGAAAGAATAAACAGTTTCACAATCGCTGCAAAATGTTATGGAAACCCCATCACTACAGTTATATCCTGCTACATCCCAATAAACGTATCGGACGACGATGATGTAACTAACTTTTACAAAGAATTATCCATCTATATTCGCTCACTTCCAAAACATAATATATTCATAAGAGCTGGAGATTTTAACGCCCATATATTACCCCATTATTTTAATAGATTTACATATCATGATTTGACCAACTGAAACGGAGAACATCTTGAGGATTTCTTAACAGAAAACAAACTCCAATATCTAAATTCAAAGTATCGGAAAAAAATAGGTAAATATTGGACCCACCCTAACGGCATAAAATCACAGATAGACTATAAAATGATAAATAAAAAATGGATCAACTCTTCACATAATCGTGAAGCTTATAATTCATTTGAGACTCTTTACTCTAATCATCGCATCATCACAGCAATATTCAAATTAAGTTTTAGAGCTAATAAAAAGATGAATAAAAATAAAAAACCATATAACTGGAGCTTGTTATATATAAACAAAGATCTACAAAATTTCTATACTGACCTTAAAAGAAAAATTTACACTTATACGAAATATATTATTAATTGAAATATAACGTACCAGGTATTTTCTAAGACAACTTTGGAGACCGCGAATGAAAATATCCCACTAAAACCAAACTGAATAAAAGAGTCCTGAGGGATAATAATATAATTTCAAAAAAGTATGAATATCCTAAACGAATGTTTCTTGTTAAAAGAAGAGAACCAGATACCTATAATACAGATATGTATAATACAGCTATAACATATCTAGTAAATACATACAACTCAGAACAAGTAACATATCTTCAGCGACACATCCATAACATACAATCAGCTGCCGACAACAAATAATCTGCAATAGTATGGGATATAGTAAATAACATAAGTGGTAGAAAAAGTTTCAACAAAGCAAAATTAAAGGCTAATACCCAAGTGGACAGGATACATATATAGACTATTTTTCTATACTACTTGATTCCAATCCATCACATAAAATTCAACAAATAAAAGCTATTCGAGAAGATGATCTTCAAATAAAAACAGGGTCATTCTCAATTAACGAATTGATAGTAGTGTAAAAGAACATACAGTTAAAGAAATCTGTTGGAATAGATGAAATACCACCAGAAGTCTGGAAAACAGGCCTATTCATTTCACATTTACTTGTATTATGCAACGAAGTATATAATCAAAGCGTTATTAATGCATGGAGAAAAGTTATATACTTCCGTTCCCATAAAAGGATATCTATCTAAAGTAGAAAATTACAGTGGAATCACTCTAACCAGCTAAACTATACAGCACAATATTACGAAACATAATACAACCTGAAATCGACACAGTATTGCGCCCAAATCAAAATGGATTCCGTCAGAGTAGATCGAACATGGGACAAGTCTTAACCGTTCGAAGAATTATTGAAGGAGTCAACTATAAAAATCTAGAGGCTTGCATTATTTTCGTAGAATTTTCCAAGGCATTTTATTCCATTGATAGAGGTAACATATTAAAAATACTAAGAGCATATATGCAAATATAATGGAAAATTCTACGAAAATAATTCAAGCCTCCCGTATACGGCATCCCCATCGAGACAATAAATGCAATCATTATGTTATATAATAATACATGGGTCATTACACCGATGGAGACATATACTTTTTTGACATCAGGGCAGGAGTATTACTGGGTGACACGCTAGCCCCGCTACTATTTATTATTTGTCTAGACTACGTTCAACGAACATCAATTGATCTCCATTCTGAAAAAGACTTTACTCCACATAACTCCAGAAGTAGACGATACCCTACCGTAACAATTACTTATGCAGACTATGTAGATGATATTGCTCTCTTTGCTGATACATGTACATATGCAGAACTTCTAGTTCAATTACTAGACATAGCGGCTAAAGAAATCGGACTATGTATTGACAATAAAAAGACTGAATTCATGTTTATTAACCATAAAGGTATTATATAATCTATTAACGGCAACACTCTTAAACATGTGGAGTACTACACTTCAGATACTTAGGCAGTGAAATTTCATCGACTGTAAAAGATGTATCATCAAGAATTAGTAAAGATTGGATTGCATTGAATAAATTATCTACACTTTGATAATCTACTGAAAAAGTATGGCTGAAAATTAACTTTTGTCGAGCTACTGTTGAGACTGTATTGTTATAAGGATCAGTAACATGGACCTTAACAAAAAAGCTTGAAAAGAAATTAGACGGCACTTATACCAGAATGCTTAGAGCCATTTTAAACAAGTCTCGGACTTCAACACCTTTTTAGATCAGTTGAAAGACAATGTGGACCTTGATATTGGCGATATGACAAATGCAATTAAAGACAAAGATGTTTGGAACATAATTGTAACGAATGCTCGGGCAACCCGTTCGACCCAGCAAGTAAGTAAGTATATATTAAAAGTATCATTAATCGTTATATATAATAATGTTTATTTATTATATCACGTTTCTTTCTTATTATTATAATGTGTTACCTTATATTTTAATTCAATTTTCATCTTAATTTGTATTCATAATATTTTTGTTAAATCATATTCCCATAGTAGTTTAAAATACATAGGGGAAAGTAAACTATAATACGGACACTTTAACAATAAATGGTCTTAACTTTGTATGACATATTATTTGTATTCAAAAATTACAATATATTAATATTATATGATTATATATATTATTGTAATTTAATCTTTTAATTCCATAGATAACGGGGGTGTCCGTATTCGGTATCCATGTTCGAATACGGACACCTGTGTTATAATACGGACACCCTATATACCACTAGATAAACTATATATTATTGATGAATCAATCAGACAAATTACAATTACGTTATTTATAATTAATTTTATGAAAAATATATTGTAATTTAATTAGTTAATAATTTATTTTTTTTATTATTTTTTAATTAATAATACAATTTAAGTATCTAAATAATAAAAATTTTAGAATTAACTTTATTGGTGGTATTAATATTATAACGCACACGATTTTTATGAAAATCAGAATTGTTCATACGCTGCGCGCTGATTGGTTATAGAGTGTCCGTATTATGAACTTATATGACCTCTAGATATATGCTTATAACTTAATGAATATTTGATAACAAATATAGAAATTAAAAATACAATTTTTAGAATGATTTATTTTTTAATAATAGAGTGTTAAATTTTATATAGATAAATTTGTATAATCTTGAGAAGGTTTATAATCTTAAGTTGACATTTTTTTTCATATGAAATTTATATAAATTTAAAAACTTAATAAAAAAAACAGTTTATTGGATATATTAGAAATATTTTGAATAATTCAAAAATAAAAAATACTTTTTTAGACTATTTTTATAATTATGAATATTTTATTCATTAACAATTTTTTTATAGGATTTATGGTTTCTGATAAACCGAGAGTGTCCGTATTCGGGCACTGTCCGTATTAGGTTACTTTCTCCTACTAATATTTAATTTACATTATATTCACAAGAAAATCGTCGATTAATGTAATGCACTATAAACATAGTTACATATTATCATTTATCGCGTATATATATATATATATATATATATATATATATATATATATATATACATATAGGTTATTATACCTATTGTTATTGTTATTGTTATTGTTATTTGGTTGAGTCCTTTCATCCCATCCAGGAACTTAGATGAAGTTTTCACTTATAACCATATATTGCTCTAATATAGCTTAGAAGCCGCTCTCATGTTAAGGCATCCATGGTTTTAACGAGAAACGATCATTTATTTTAACATATTTTATAAGATCACTTCTAAAATATATTTTAAGACAAATTTTATCAAATTAATTAATGGTCCGGACGAGGCTCGAACCAGTATCCTACTGTTTGTATGTCTGACGCTTTAGCCACTGAGCCACACATGCAGTTTTTATATATTATACATGAATGAATGAAATCAGTTTATAGGCAAAGCCTAAGAAGGACCAGTTAAAGCTATAAGCTTTATCGATTATAAACCTCCTGACAATATGTGCAGTGCCATATCTCACCTTATTCATTCGGATAAAAATAAAACATAATAAAATAATAATTCAATTTTATTTTTAAAATAAAATAAAAATAAATGACACTGAAATAAAAAGTAGGTGTACCCCTCTAAGAAAATATATAATTAAGAACAAATACATTTTTTATAAAAGATTAAAATTAATTTGAAAAAAAAACAGTTTACATTTATTAAACTTAATTAGCAACAATGATGTATCGAATCATGGAATAATAAAAGTGGTGACAAATGGTACGTAGGAATGAGGACTAAGCATACCCATAGGCATACAGTTGATGGCACATCAACATTAATAAATCAGTCAATCTCTATATATATATATTTATTGACTGCTTTTTATTATAGTGATACGTGCATTGAACGTCGTGCAATGGCGCCACATTCCTGTAAAATATAAACAGACAGATCAATTTATATATATATATATATACTATAGTGAGATTAGGGTTAGCCAATAATTGGTTTTTTGTTTTTGGGTGTTTGCTAATATTAATCATACAAAAATCACACAAACAACTGAAAAACATAAAAACCGTCCTACAAATTAATTGTTGTTGGCTTTTAGCCATTAGTCATTAGCCATGAGTGAAGTATATGATGTTGATGTATACATTAGATTTGTTTATTTAAATCTAAATTATATCCATATTAAATGTAGTGCAATATGTTATGTTCATACATCGTATAATAACCTATTATATTAGTGTTATAATTAAATATTATATATGCATATATTATACTTATATATTATATATATAGACTATATAATATAATATATCCAACACTAATTTGTTTACATATGTTGATCAATTCCACTTTATTATTTCCTACAAATTGTATTACGATCATCATCATATATATATATGTATATATATATATATTATGATGATGAAATGAGGATTATTAGGCACCGTTATAAAGTGATTAAACTCATTGTAAGTGCACGTAAAATAAATAATAATAATAATAAAACACGACACAACACCCACAAAAAAACGAAAAAACTAACGGAACAAATGACATAAATTTACATTTCTTATGACTGCAAACTGTGATTACAAAGCGATATCATAATCGGCCGACCATATAGAATTTATGTTTCAGATTAAGTAAATAAGTTTTCAGTAGTTTCTTGAAGTTTGGAGTTGATGGTGTTGTACGGTTGGATGTAGGGAAAGTGTTCCAGGAGTATGGGACGGATATTGCCCAGGCTCGAGTGTTAGTTGAATGTAAGTTATGTTTAGAAAGTAGTTGAAGTAGAAACGTATTCGTGGAATGTGAAGTGGTAATAGTTGGTAATTTAAGTTTGAGTAGGGATGATAGGTAGTCAGGAGAGTAATGGTGGATTGATTTATATGCCAGTAGTAGAGTTTTATAGAGGATTATATGGCATTAAATTGGAATAATAAGATCGAAAATATAAAAAACAATAATAATATAATGAAATTATATAGAGGATATATATGACTTGAGATGAGTATTGAATGAGGTGGGAGATTGAATGGATTTTATAGATGAAGGGAATGCATTTCAGATAGATGGGATAATGTATGAGATTGAGCGTTTCTGGAATTAAAGGGAGGATGGCTGTGGGATAACGATATATATATTGGAAGTTGAACGTTTATCGTGGATGGTGGAGCGAATTAAGAGTAACTCAAATATAGTAAGGAGGGATATATATATATATATATATATATAGATGTATGGGTAATAGAAATGAGTATAATTAGGGATCGTTTTTATAGGGAACCCGTTTGGTATATATATAAGTATAATTAGGGGAAAGTAACCTAATACGACATTAAGGTTATAACAATGAATGGTCTGAACATTTTATGAATCAATATTTTATTCAAAAATTACAATTTATTAATATTATATGATTATATCATAGATAGTATTGTGATTTTAAAATTGTATTTAATCTTTTTATTCAATATATAATGGGTGTATTATTATTCGGTACCCGTGTCCAAATGCGGACACCCTGTGTTATAATATGGACACCATATATTATTGATGAACTAATGAGATAAATTACAATTAAATCATTTATAATTAATGTTATGAATAATTTAATATAATTTAATTAGTAATTAATTTAATAATTTGTATTATTTTATTAATTAATAATACAAGTTAATTATCTAAATAATAACATTTTTAGATTTAGATTTATTGGTTATATTAATATTATAACGTACGTGATTTTTATGAAAATTAGAATATTTCATACGCTGCGCGCTGATTGGTTATAGGGTGTCCGTATTAAGACATATAGAATGTCCCTATTATGGACATATATGACCTCTAGATATATGCTTATAACTTAATTAATATTTGATAGAAAATATAGAAATTATATTTATAATGTTTAGAATGCTTTAGTTTGTAATAATATAGTGTTATATTTTATATCGAAACATTTGTATATTCTTGAGAAGGTTTTAAGTTAACATTTTTGTTTTCATAATTTTAAAAACGTAATGAAAAAATCAGTTTATTGGATATATAAGCACTATTTTGAATAATTAAAAAATAAAATTATTTATTTTGACTATTTATATAATTATGAATATTTTATTCATTAAAAATGTTTGTGTATGATTTATGGTTTCTGAGATACTCGGTATGAGAGTGTCCGTATTCGGGCAAGATCCGTATTCGGTTACTTTATCCTACTTATATAGAAGTTGAAAGGAGTCAGTAGAGAAATATATATATATATATATATATATATATATATATCGAAGTGTTAGGTATTATAGTTCTTTATAAAGGACTATATATAGGACTTATTTTAAATAACATTTTTATAATTTATTCTAACAATATATCATAAAACATGTATGTTTTATGTACTTATAGGTACATATATAGGTATGTACAAATATGTAAAAATGTATAAAAAATGTAAACATATATACATAAGTGTGCATAGGTGCACACACACACACACACACACACACACATATATATATATATATAATATATATATATATATATAAATTATAATAATAAAATAATTTACATATACTAGATAATATCTAAAACAATGCTATGTTGCTAGAGTAATTGATATATGAATGATTTTATAAAATGCATTGATCTACTTTTATCTTTACATTTGCATTTTTTAAAATACAATATTTCATATTTACATACATACATATATATACACCTACATATGTATATATATATATATATATATATATATATATATATATATATATATATATATATATAGGTGTTTATGCATGTGTGTGTGTGTTCATATTAATATATAGGTGCCTGCACTGTGATTTCTAGTACATGACTAAGCTGTGTTACATGCAATATTCACAAAGGATTGTATAACAATAGACTTATAGATAATAGACTATACTAAACTATACAATAGGAATGTTACACTGTGTACCGAGTAAACGATGCGTGACCTTGCCCATAGTGCATCACGACTTTAATAGTATAACTCGTTATTTTTATACCTACCATTATACATTGATTAATAAATAGATTATAATATTTGTTAATATTGAATAGAACACGAAGATATCGGTAGTTTAACCTTATTATACGTGTTCATTATATATAGTAGAACATGTATGTTAACATACATTGCTAGTTTTAGTTTTACAAAACACAAAGTCGGAATTCGAAAAGCGTGTAATTTAATATTACATCCTGTTAAAATAATAATGATATATTATTTAGCAGACGAGTTTTTCTTCTTTTCTTTTCTAATTTATAAAATGTTATTAATGTAACATTTGTCTTGAATGGCTTTAAACTAAAATAGAATATTTTACATCGTTGTCCACCTTGTGGAATTATTGATTCTCCATTTCATTTCAGCTTTAATCATCGATCATACTTGACGAATGCTCATATGTATCGGTAACGATAGTTATGAGATAGTTACCGATAAATATGAGCATTCGTTAAGTGGAGGTTACATACACTTACATAAACTCAAACTTAACCTTAACTCTACCTATAGGTAGTAATACTGGGGATCATGACTTTATATGGGGCGTGGTTAATTATAATTAACCACGCCCCATATAAAGTAATGATTCCCAATAGTAAATATAAGAGAATAGAAAATACTACCATATGAATGTGTGTATATAGTATATGGTATATATTATATACCCACTTGATGGTGTATTTTATGTAGCAGTTGGTGCGTTGAAGCAGGCTAGCACAGTTGTACTAGCCTGCCCATATGTCCAACTTTGCATACTACAATAGTACACCCTAAGAATGAGGAGTACGTCCACAACACTCCTATTAGCTAGGTGTATTGTATAGTTATTATAAAATTTTACATTACGATTAATATAACATTAATGGACGATATTGATGGATACACTGAAAGTACGCGTTGATCAAACATTTGATATTATAATATGAAATGATCGTATATGATCATTTATTTTTATTTTTGGTGGATTCCATTCATCCCATTCAGGAACTTAAATGAAGTGTTAACTTATATCCACATGGCTCTACACTACTGCAAATAACCCTTTAGTTTTCGTTGAATGAATCTTTAGTTGGTGCTCCGCTGCAGCACTCACGAGTGAAGGGTGTTCGACCCTTTAGTGAAATATTTAGTGAAAAATTAAGGGTTTTACTACATAAAGAACTAAATGATTTTGAACAATAATAACTAAAAGGTTTTGAACTTATTTGAACAACAGATTTTTGATAGAATATTAACTAAAGTGTTTTACTTATTTGAACTAAAGTTATTTAAATTTTATTAACTAAAGGGTTTTGAAGTTATTTGAATTAAAGGTTTTTGATATTATATTAACTAAAGGGTTTTAACATATTGGTGAACACAATTTATCTCAAATTCTACATAATTCAAATAGCTATGATATATATATAAATTATAATTGAAAATAAATATTGTAATAAATATAACTGTAAGTTTATAATTTAAACAAATACAGCATTAATTAAGCTGTAAACGTTTACTAACAACAGTAAGATCTATTCTCATATTAGCGACATAATATATTAAACATAACATTCTTGCCAGACAAGAAATAATTGACTTATAAATAATATTTCTATGAGAAATTATACTTTTATAAACTAGTTGTTTTTTATAGTCATTATTTTGAACAGTGTAATGTCCCTTCTAATCCATTATCATGTTAAGGAATACATTATGTTAATGATACATAACATATAATATCATAATTAGAGTTATTCACGTTATAATATATATATATATATATATATATATATATATATATTTACTATATAAGTCGTAATAATCGGGTCGTAACAATGATATATGACTGTAAACTTTTCTTTTGTTAGCATTGCATAATCAGGCACCGTTCGTAATTACACTTTCACCTAAATATAGACTAGACTCATTACGTAACAACCACGTCATAATAACACGTCGACAATTAGGTTATAAAAATATATGCCTAGTTGAATACCCGAGAGGCGTATTAGTACGGATTACGATTTTTCAGCCAATCAAATTCGACTTCTAATCACCTCGTTATATTTATAATTATATCGATTAGCCAAGAATGTTACATACGTACGATTACATGTACGTACATTCAATATCCGTTATTTTGGTTAATATATTATGTAATCCTTTATTATCATTTTAATATGTTTATAATAGAGCCATTTGTCAGACTAACACGTTTTAATACCTACTAATATTAATAGCAGTAGTCGTATTATTCTATTTATAACTTGCTATGAAAAAATAATATAAATAGATAAAACGATTATATACATCATCGAATTTGATTGATTGTCAACATGTAATTAACAATACAGTCCATTATTGAATATGTTGGTAATATATATATATATAATGTATAAAATAATAAATATTTAATAAATATGATTTTATATGTGTATGTGTAGCAATATACATGTGTGTAATTAAACTGACATTAAATATGATATTTATAGGTATGTTATAAGTGAAAACATGATGGTTATAATATGGTTATAATAACATAACTATATGATTATAATATCATATATTTCGTGAGGAATACAATAGTATCACTGATATATTTAAATAAAACTTAATACGAGTGTACTAGATGATAAATAATGAATATCTGTACAGTGTACAATATACACTGTATAATGTACACTGTACATTGTACAGTGTATATTATACACTGTATACAGTATATATATATATATATATATATATATATATTGTATATTATACACTATATAATGTACATTACATAATTATATATACGCAAGTTTATCGTAACAATTCCAGAGCGGTAGGAATCGATTCAATGCGGGAACATCGGGTGATGGAATATCGAACGGGAGGCGGGCGTCGGGAATATCATCGAATCGGATAGAATGCCTCTAGACGCATACGATACCCTCGTATCCACATCGGCGAACGGTATTCGTAACGCTATTTCATAGCACTAGAGAAGTCTCTCTAGCTCTATGCGCTATTTCGACGGACTAGGCGGGGGGGCGTGGTTTCGTAGGCGTGGCTAGGAATACGTTTCCAGTGGAGCGTGTCCTTGGTCACGGTTCGTTGAACGCGGTGTTCTACGATTGCGCTCCCCCGTCGACGTTTAGTGTGGCCTCGCGTATTTCGTGCATTGAAGTTTAGGAAATGCGAGTTCTAAATATATACCCGATAATAGTATTAATATCCTGTGCACTGGTGGTATGCATAGGTTAGTAAACTTAGTATATTATACATCATACACCTACATACATACACTTATATATATATATATATATATATATATATATATATACCATATATATATATATATATATATAGTTATTTATATTTAAATATTAAATATGTAATATGTAAATATGATATTTAAATAATTGATCACATACTTAATATAATAATATCATATATGTATTACAAATTGTAATTTACAATACGATATACGTTTCTAATTATCAATTTAGTGAACGTTTACATCCATAGTGGAATCACAGTAAACGCGTTACGTATCGTACACACGTTGTAACCCGCGTACACCTATCGTCGTTGTCCCTTAACAATAGTTCTCTGGTAACCGCGTAATCAATAATGCATTGTTCGCATCACACCTACGCTTACAGTGATAGGTCCTACGTTAACATGGGTAAACAATCGCTGAACGCGTTCATCAGATCGCGTCGGCTCGTAACTATGTTTCGATGTGTGCGTATGTATTCGTGCGTATGTATTCATATGTAGTACATACCGGTACATACTGCATGGTACACGTAGTGTGTATCTGTACTATATTACCCTATAGGGTACTCCCCGGTACTACTATAACTACATACCATTATTCTATACTATGTATAGATAGCACTACTATTATATTTATAGATAGCATTACTATTCTATTTATATATATCACTACTATTCTATTTATATATATATATATATATATATATATATCACTACTATTCTATATATATATATATCACTGCTATTCTATTTATAGATACTATCACTTAAGTAGTCTAACGTAATCGATAACTCGCGTGAATACGCCATCATATTGTATTATAGTATGCTACTATACTATAGTCTAGTATCTTACTATAAAGTATAATAGAGTAAAGTATACTATATTGTAATATAGTATAGTATAGATTATACGCCAGTATACTATAATATAGTAGATCGTAATATACAATGGATTCTACTCTAGTATATAATTCTATAGTATATTATAGTTTACTATTTTATACAATAGTGTATATTATATAGAGTATAATAGAATAGTATATAATATATTATATAAGAGTATAAGTATACTATAGTATACTATATATATATAGTAGGATATATATAGTAGGATATATATATATAGTAGAATATATATAGTACCTATACTAGTATATACTATAGTATATATAGTATACTATATCATATATTATAGTATACCATATATTATAATATAGTATACTTTATATATATTTATATATATAGTATAATCTAGTATTTTATAGTCTATTATAGATTATATATATATATATATATAGATTATATTCTACTATTGTACATTATCATACTATAGATTATATTCTTGTATTGTATAGGTTATAGAGTTACAGAGCTATAGAGATACCACACATATATACTGTAGTAAGTGTACTATATTAACTATCTAGTGTGTATTGGTATCCATACCTGGACCTACAACAATGTTATATTAACGAATATTACACAAATAGAATCTTATTATATATATATTTATATTTAGTATTCAAGATTCTTATCTTATTCTATTCAACTCATTATTTGCACATATATATATATATATATATATATATATAACAATTAAAATTGAGGCGGTAATGAGGGTAATATAATTGGCCCATTAGTCATTCATCTCATTCCTATTAGAAGAGGCTTTAGAATCAATGAAGAGCTGGTTTTACACTGGGCATCGGTATACCTGGCTTAAACAGTATACGTATAATGCTATAGCAATCATTCTGATAACATAGTATACTATATTGAATATAGAGTATACTATATAGTATATATAGATATATATATATATGAGAGTATACTCTGGTATATATACCCCCAACGATTTTGCGAAGCATCATACGGAAAATCTTTGATACCCCTTATGAAATAACGTACATTATCTAACGTACATTATACTGTATATACGTCATTCAACAATATACTAGATAAGGGGATACCTTATCTAACATATGTTCAGGCTAAATCTCTGATTCCCATATTTCTGATTTAAATTTTTGTGGAATATATTTAAATTCAATGAAATATACATTTAGCTAAATTTATAGATTTATCTACGTGAAAATCTTGCGATTATGTAATAATATATGGTAATATATACTGTATATAATATACAAAATAAGTGACATAGACGTGATCTGTATATTATCAGATTAATTAAATTAAAAGTTAAAGAAATATACACCTATAGGTGTATATACATATATGTGACACAATCTAGCTACCTATATACCATTGACTTGTATTGACCAATACAAGTCAATGCTATATACCAACGAATTACAATTAATTCAATACAATATATACATATACATATATATATATATATATATATATATATATATATATATATATATAAATATGATATATCTACTTGATAAACATGGTAATGTGCATTACAATATGTTTCATCTATAATACATAATGGTATTAACTAAAAATGTAATAACTATAGTTATATATATAATCTTGTTATATATTTATTACCTAATTACTCATATTTAATATTTACAACGTATGGATAGATTTCACACAAAAATAACTTATATATTAATATCAACTAATTATATTATTATTATTATATATATGATATATATATATATATATATATATATATATCAGATATACAACTAATCAGAGATATAGTGCGATGTACACGCAGCTTAATACCCATACCGGTTATAGTTAATACAACAATTGTTAGATAGATATGTTAGTTGTTATAGTAACTAAGCAGTGTACATATGTAGTACACACTAATATGTACTACATGTGTATATACATACACATATACAAAAAATAAAAATAAATATGACGATATCTATATGTTTTATATTATTTTAAAATATACATATTGTATATATATATATATATGATAATTTCATTTTACTATTGTTTATTAGGGGTCTACATCTTCTTATACGTTACATTAGGTGTAATTGCCCAATGAACAATGTCCATATTGTTGTAATGTTGTGAATGTCTATTTCATACTATTGTTATTAACTATATTGTCATTACCTGTTTATATAATTAAAATCTGATCACCTCGCTCTATAGAAATAACGCATATATTAACCATAGCTAGGTGCGTAATCACAATATTCTATTACGCAACCGCTCGTAAAAGTACAATCAATTAGGGGCGTGTCTAGTGGTGACATAACAGGGGAGACGCGGTATTAATATCCAGGCCCTGTCTAGTCACGCAGGAAACATAAACCATGGTCAGTGTGACCACTACGACCACAGAGGTCAACTACCGTTGTTACGTAACATATCTCCTTTACGGTGACCGGTCATTTCGTGTCTTTACACGATTTAGTTTGTTGTCGACGGCCGAATATCGACGGCCGAATATCGACGGTACGAATTGACTAGGTGACGAGTTATCACCTATAACGGGTTACTGTCCTGTCCCTATACCGTACACTACAGTATATACACGCTATACACACGCTATATCAGTGTTGGTAACGACGCCAATGCATCGTGGTTATCACAAATAACGATAACGCTGCAGTGATTGTGTGAAAATACCGTGTGATGAATCATCGCTATTATGGTGCGAAAAGATAGGTTTCGTGTGGACGAATTGACCGGGAGATAAACTAGTGTTGGTCTTTACTATAGATGTAGTGTAAGATATTCACGTAACTATATATGTACGCATACATATATATATATATATATATATATATATATATATTTATTTATTTTTAATAAGACTTGTATAACAGAGGTCCATAGAGTACCTATATAATATATACGTCGTATACACATACCTGGTACGTATATATGTATACATGTGTATTCATGTTCGTATATGTATGTTATGTAAGAGTATGTAAATGTATATGTATGTTAGTATATATATATATATATATGTTAGTACATATATGTATATATATATATATATATATATATATATATATATATATATATATATATATACATATATATATAGACTATATACTTTGGTAACATGCGTGTATAACTTTAAATACGAAAATACACCATTTTACAGTATTAATTTTAAAGTATTTATTTCAAAATAATTCAAAAAAATAATTAATTTTTAAAATTAATATATATAATTATACTTTACATAAATTTGAGTGATCAGATTGTATTGAATTGTGGATATGAGTTAGATATAAATGTCCTTTATACAAATAAAATTAAAAAAATTAAAAAATATGTAAACATATTTTGTATTTCATATTTCAAATAAAAATCCAAAAAAATTTACAAATGATGTTAATTTTTGTTCTAAAAATAATTTTTAATTTTTTAATAATTAATTTGAATTGTATTATTATTATCTATAAATTATATATTTTAATTTTTAAAATTAAATTGTAATAATTTATTTATATTAAATTATACGATTTTTAGACATTTTTTTTTACTAAAATTATTTTATAAAATTTGGGCATCTAGATTGTTATGACAAATATTTTGTATTGTTTATACTACTTGTAATATATGTTTCTAGGATATATCCATAGTTGGCTTAAAAAAAATCATACAATTTTATAAAAATTGAATAAAACTTATTTCTATATCTCCCCCATGTTAAATGTTATATGTAGTCAATGTTAAAATTAAAAGGTCTCGTGACATAGCAATATTTAAGATATAGGTCTAAAATTTTAAACACTAATTTATCATAGCATACATTGTCACAGATGTGAAGGTTTATAAAATTACGAAAAAAAATTGAGTACGAACCGGTCTACTGTACAGTGTACAGTGCACACACTATCAATATACTATATATATATAGTATATAGTTATTATTTAAGGGCATTCCTTCAATACATTCACGGAGTTTACATGTAAAATACATAAGTACAACATATGTCTATGACAAATGTTATGATCAATACATAAATTACTAATCGTTGTTTACTTAATTGACATAAGTAATAGTCACGACTAACATGGTAGCTATGTTATATGATTGTGTGGCAATTATAAGAATATAGACAAGTTAAATTAATTATTTGATAAAATATAATTTTTTTTCCGAGATATACATAATTATATGTATAACATATTTTATTTGTTGGTTTATTTATATTTCTAAATATAGGTTAATCGTCATCTGATTAGTCATATATACTGTATGATTTGTATAATGAGTCATCAACATAGTCAACAGGGTTACAACTTTTAACAACAATTCAAAAAAGTTGTGAAATATAAGATTATAATTTTGTATAGAACAAGTATACTTGTATAAGAACATACGAGTATATACTTGTATTTTCTAGGTAATAAACAATATTATCATGTTAATTATATAGTATATATACAAGATAAGATATTATTTAATTGCAATATTTTCTATACTAATACTAATACATTATAATATAATTATGATTATAGATAACTGTAATTGGTAAATATATATTATTTATATTTATATAAATACACATATATATATATATATATATATATATATAATAGATCAGAATATTAGCAAAGATTTTCCAAAGGATATTTCAAAGGATACTTCACAATATCTTTGATATTAGCATACTATTTATAACAATAGTATATATTTGTGGATGGTTATCTCTACATGCATATTTGATGCATTGTATACAATTAAGTAACTATATATATACTATATATAGTATATATTATATACTATATAACTATAGTTACATTGTATGATATATTATAAATCATTGTAAATATTATTATTTAAATTTTAATATATTAACCATATTAATATATTAAAATTGTAATATTGTAAATTGTAAAATTGTATATTAATACACATTTTATTTTTGTAAGAAATAACATCTAATCGACCTTAACAAATTACACCTTTATAAGTATAGATGTATTTTTCAGTATATTTTAAATAAACAATTATTAATAAATAAATAATTATATCCAATCTATATATATCATGTTATCGTATGTTATTTCTAGATTGCACATTTATATAATATATTAAATATCCCAAATACACAGGTTACTACTAAATTACTAGACATACATTTAATGTAATAAATGTAATTAATATGTGTTATAATAACCTATATATATATATATATATATATATATATATATATATATATATATAATAATAATTCTATATTGTAGAGTAGATAATGTACACAAAAAAAAGTCACTAAATAACATTTGTTATTATTGTAAAATAGTTATGATATATTTAAAAACCTACTTTATCATGTATAGGTATGTATCATACCTATATGTTACTATACGTTGTATACAACTCCCCTATTGAGCATATATTAATAATATATGATATACGTGTATAAATACTAATATGTATATTCTCGTGCACTATTACTAATGCACTATCGTATTACTGTCATACCCAAACAAACACTATCATACAATAACATACACTAGGTACACTGGTAAACTTCAGCAAAATATGCTCGTGTTATCAACGTTACCACATATGTACATATATATGTACATACATACATATATATATATATATATATATAATATATATATATATATATATATATATACCCATTTATAGATGGGTACATAATATGTACTACATATTATAATAGCAATACAACTACTACAAAGAAGTAAGACACTTTATCAAACCCCACAATGAAAACGTCATGTTGTATTCACCTCTATGTGCATCAAGCGTGAGTCACCAATGATGATTAATCAGTTGTGAGTCATCAATGAAAAGTGGTGGTGTAAAACACGTGATTACCCTTCGTGAATGTATGTTATCTGTCTTTAAATAACGCTATACACTAGTGATGTACTGATGATGCCGAGCTTTTGATGCCGAGCCGAGAATTTTGGTTTTTAATGCCGAGCCGAGACTTTCATTTTCGAAAAAAAAACGAGCCCGAGCCGAAACTCTAGCCAAGCGAGCCCGAGCCGAGCCGAGACTCTAACAAAACGAGCCCGAGCCGAGTTGAGACTTTAGTTAACTGAGACTGAGACTGCATCATGCTTAAGATGTTAGCATCATTTACATCACTAGTATACACTATGTGTAATATAATGTGTTATACACTATGTAGTGTTATTTCACTAATTAGGTGTTAAACCTCACTAGGTTAAGCGTATCGTGTAATGTCTCTCTACATACACAGATATATCTATCTACCGTAGCACAGTTATATATCTCACCACTGTGTGTGTGTGTGCATATGTGTGCTGAGAGAATATATTCACACATTCACTCATTCATTAACAATGTCTCTATTGTTCGTGTCGCTATTGTGCGTGTCACTATTGTGCGGTCTGTATCGGTGGTGCGGTTTAGGATGAGCGCCTTATTATCGCACAGCGGTGCGAGTATTCACCACACCTCTACCTTGTATATGTAACTAAGTCTTTTAGTATATATATATATATATATATATGTTGATAGATAGATACATATATATTGGTGATATACATTTAATTAGAATTCATAAATAATAGTTTTTCGATTTCTTATGTCTTCTTTGATAATGATCTATCGGCTGGCATGGCTGCAGCAAGTAATACAGCTTAGCTTAATAGCTCCCTTGAGATAATATATGTGTGGTTAGATAGTGATAACATGATACATTAGTGATTACCTCCATTATTACATAATACCTACGTTTTTTCTAATAAATATGCTTCGATATCTTGATAACACCAAAGCCCTTTGATGCAAAGGGCTTTGATAACACTGTAAAGCGAATAACGAATTCATCTAAAACAAACAATATAGATCGAAACATCATTATTCTTATATATTAATTACATAATAATACATATATAATTTAATGATAAATTACAATATTATAAACTTATATATATATATATAAAATTACTATATATAATTTGCTTTTTAATTATAATAATCGTTCATATATAATCTTTTTTCAACAGAATCAGCATGCAAAAATGGCTTTCAGGAACATAATAAGAAATGCTATACTACCATCAGGTAATTTACTCGTTTTATAATAAATGTATATATATATATTTTATAACTTTACAAGTATACAAAATATTGTTTCTATTTATAGTATGACCTAAATATATGACGTAAACAAATAATCTAAAATAAACTACGTGTTGCGTAATCTGTTGTTGTCATATTCTGATAGATTATTATATATATTATCGCATAACACAACATTATTAAACTACAATGTATTACTAGACAACTAAAACGGACTCTTAGGAACCGTGTATGTAAAAGTGTCTCAAATGAATTAATATCGGCTTTATATAAATATATCAATATCATTAATAAATCATTAATAATGATGCATGCAGAATTGTACATGGTTAATGTAAAACATTTGACATATCACGTCATACACAAGATTCTATTAGTAGATAATTAACCATGCATATCTAGTGATATTATAACATAGCATTGGTTCAAATCTAGAGTATGTATATGTATTAGTATTATATCTAACTATATTAATAATTATAATAACTTATATCTATAAATAGATTTTAATAACCCTATAGGGTTGTGTCGAACAAACATGTGGGGTAATATTACCTCTCTATATACCTTTATGCATTGTACATAACTAAATTAACTAATAAATGTTATTATTACCATAATATACCTTTGCTTACTAAATAATAGCAAGTAGTAATGCATGCATAGTATACCCATTAAGCGTAGTATTACGTGTGTTGGCTAACACCCCGTTATGCAATCTATGCACTATCGCCCAATATGGACTAAAGTGCAACTCCGCCCTTCCTAAGTGGCGGCCACCAGTAGTTGCGTCATTGTCCAACCGACACCATTGTCTACTATGGCGACATTCCTACGACAATATCGTTATGTAATCCACTCGTATTACTCATTACTAATGAGTCATTACTAGTGACTCACTAGTAATGACTCATCACGTTGCTGGTAATATCAATACATCTTACAAGCTCAGGTTTTTGGAGATGTTGGTCATATACGGGTACCAGTTCTATACCTACTTACATTAGCACTGAGAAAATAACGGAGTCATTCGACTCACTTTAAGTAATAAAGTGTGTTATGCATTACAAATACTGTATATTTATTACGAATATCAACATTTGAGTTATCTAACTCACATATATATATACGTAGTAGGTTATATGAATGAAGTTTATAGAAAAAGTGAGTCAAATAAACATATAACTAAAGCAATATGAGTAATGTTACTCACTTTATAAGAAAAGCTAGTCGTGGTGCTAATACTGTAGGACCTATTGTATACCCACGATATTGATACGGTTACGTCATTATTGTCAGCGATAAGAAGAACTACGACGACGCTAGCAGAGACTGCAGCGAGGTCAGCAGAGGTCGACTTGTGACCTACGACAGCTCGTCTGTAGGTGACTTCCTCGTCGACTTCGTGAAGAACCAACATATTGATACGTTCTACATAGGGGCTAGCATCGTCAGGGGCGACTTCAAGTGGACCCAAAGTTAGTCTAACTGTAGCCATGCGTGTTGCTAGTTTATCAACAACTTGGATAGACTAGAGCTAACAATTAGATGTACATATCGAAGAATATGCTGTAGAATATGTAGACCTATATACATATTCTATAACGTACTATAACCTACTTACATCACATACGTGATATTCTCTATTATATTTTATATTATAATAACACACTATAAATATACTCTATAAACTCTATAAACTATAGTTGGAGTAATATAGTAATAGTTTATTATAATCTATAATAATCTATTATAATATAAAAAGTTGGAACTCCATATAGTGCAACTATAGTGCCAATTATTTAGTTAGAATATAATCTATAGTCAAGCAAATATGTTGTGAAGCAACAGATTCTTAGAAAAATCTTGTATATACTTCTAAAAACAATCAATTAGAAATTATAGAATTAATAAGAACATTTCAAATAAAATCTATAGATACTGTATATAATTATTAATGTACACAATTACCTAATTCCTTCACAAATGTCTTTAATCTGTGTCTACCAATACAACTGACAACCAACATTGTCCACTTTGTCGTTGACTGCTATTAGTACAATGCACGACTCTTACATTTGTGTATGTCTCATATCATGTATTATAGATATTTAGTATAATATACATATATATACATAATATACACAATGACTCATAGTCTATGACTCATAGATCTACACGTGACGCACACAGTTACGTGTTCGAATACACTTATACGTGTTCTCTTTAATTAAGGCCAATGTCCAATACAAATGCCAACTGAGAGACGGGTATTATAATTGTCTAGATTCACAATCTAACAATTATTCACCAGGCCATATACATTCCAATACGAGCAATACTATATTTAGGATATAAATATATATATATATATATATATATATATATAGTACAATTACGATCAAATAAAAAAATGGTTAGAAAAAATCACGATTAGCTAAAATGTCTAAATTCCTATTTGAAATGTAAACTAACAAAATCTAAATCATATAATCTGATATATGCTCGAGTCCCATTTGTATTTTTACATTATAAATCATACTTTATTAGCTATCATTATTTAATTACAAATTACAATTAGATCTAAATTTATACATATATACGATTAACGAAATCGATAGATTGCGTTTATTGGCAGACTTCGCATATCAGAAAGTTGTAGGTAAGCTAACGAATATTTAGCCTACTACAATGCATCCATACCATACCCTTTGTAATCTAACATCTCGATTATTTGTGCAGGCCCTTTGATGTTAACACATAGGGATTTCACTTTATATATATATATATACATAGGATAATATTCTCTTCTCATTATATTTTTATAATACTTTCATATTTCCAGTTTAATAAATATAATATAATAGAAGTACGTCGTATGTCTTATATATAAACATGTATACATTAATGCTGATACATTAGTTAACTTAATGATCGTTATACATATAGTAATATACCTATATCAGTATATTTGTATGTATGTTTGTTCATACAAACTTATAATTGACAAGCAAACATACATTATGTAACGATGAATGCTAAGACCCTGGCTAAGACGACAATAATAGGAATGATATAACACACCTTATTTGTATATACTTATATATATAAGTATATTATATTATAATACTAATATCAGATAAACTTCAAGTAAAATTGGCTAGAATATATTAGATATAATATAGTACTTATAAATATATATACACATATTTATTTATGCTGTTGTTATAATAAATACTATTTTAAATTGGGTCAGTCATAAATTAATATTATATAATTTCAGTATAATTAAATTAAATGAAATACCAAACTCGAATTCATATGCGAACTAGATATCGTGATATACGTGAGATTACAGTTATATCGTGCTGTATATCGGTATAATAAAACCTTTATTTACCCCCATTTACAACACCATAATATCTCCACAGGTAAACGTTTACTGAAGTTTCAAGGATGTTTCTTGAGATCGAGAAGCTCGCTTGACCATACGGGTCTGGCGTCAATGACCATTACTCCTGACACTTGTATAGTCTACTGTGTCGATAAGGGCTTTAAGTGGGCCGGTGTCCACAGAGAGGATACAACATCCGGCACCGTTAGTATATCGCTGACCTCTCGGTACCGGTATTGTCGTAATGATCACTAACCTGATTACTTATTACCTTGTAAAACATTACTTATGTACTTACTAACAAATTCATTGCGATATATACATGTATACATTGAGTTACCCAGCCATTATATATATATAGATTGGACATAGATGTGCTATAGTTAGGACGGCTATAGATAATATCCCTCCCCGCATACATTAACATAATTCTGCGCATGTCAGCAGATAACATTTACATATGATTCATACAGTTGAGTCATACAGTTGAGTCATAGAGAGTGTGACGTCATCTTATATTACGCAATACTGCTAGAGTAGAAAATACCTCCCAACAATGGTATGATATAATGCAACTGGTCTCTTGTTACTTTTTCTATAGAATAGTACCAACGACATGTCCTTTAGTGTTCATTATGTAACTATTATTCGTAATAACTTACCTGAAACCAGGCGAATGGGGTAATGTATATACATATTTCATTAGGTTCATTAGGTTTAAACACTACATTGTACACTGTACAATGTACAGTATACAATGTACAATGTACAACTGTATAATGGTTACATAGATGCTCTATCATTATTACGTTATAGATATTCGTTATTATGTAATGTTTTCCTATAATTATACCTGTTTCTGATAGCCTATGAACTTACTTATTAAATGCCAAAATATACTATATATATATATATATATATATATATATATATATATATATATATATAATCGTAATATAATATACATTATCACATACACATATATATATAATAATTCATTTTGAAATACACATATATTCTCACGTATCGTATATCATGCTATATAAACTAGACAACTTTATAGGGTAGAAGTATATACCCATACATTCACACTACCGTTATATTGTATGCGAGAGTGGGTGCGACTAATGCATTACACACACACACACACACACTAATTTAGTGTATTCTAGCATTAGTGTTTGTTGTGGTTATGTGTGCGTGCGCATGTTTGTACAGCTAGTATACACTGGCAGCCTATAGAACTACACTCCCACTGCGGTTTCTATATGATATATCGTTCTCTCTCTCGTAGTACTATTGACACCGCGCCCATATCGTGTTCGCTCAACCGTGACGACCAAGCGGTGGTGACTCACCTGCCGTGTTTACAATAGGACACGTGTGATTCATCGATCTTTAGATTACATAATAAATAACTAGCGATATATTAAGTTTTCTTGTATAGGATAGTATCGCTGTGTACATTATTTATAGGGTAGTTTATATTGCGTATTATAATTTATATCTTTAGTGTATTATACATATATAATATATGTATACAATATGATATTCATATTATTTTGTATAGTCATCTACTTTATAATCTAGCTAGAGTAAAACAGATGTATTCATACTTGTATGTAGTTGTAACTTTAATAATACTGAGACTATGGTAACAATACACTGTGTTAATCTATATCATATACTTTATACGTATTAGTTATAGCTATAGGTGAAGACATATATATATATATATATATATACCGTATATAATATACGTGGTCTCATACGTGTATGTTGGGTATAGGTGTAGCCTACATCGTGTAGGTATATGTATTGGTGTATGTATTGGTGTAGGTATATATACATAGAAGTATGGGTGTAATCAATGGTTTGTGGTTAATCTTAATGTGTTAAGAGTGCATCTCTAATATATAGTACTACTACTATAGTATACCTAGTACTAATACAGATTTTACGAAGCAAACATAAAAGGGGTATCCGCTACAGGCATTTGGAAATATTGTAACTTTAAAAGATTTTCTATCAAGTTAACTACAATTGTGGGATACACCCTTACTTTCCGTCAACTTGCCTGAAATATAGTAACTTATTAGGGTATCCCATTACAACTTGATACCCCCTTTAGACAAATAGTTGGTACTAATAAGACTAGCTAACTGTCTGTGTATTGAATGCAGTAATCTACTATACTATTAGGAGCGCTGGAACGATGGTGTGTATGTAGGGGGGACCAACCAATCAAAATAAATTTTGTGTTAAAAGTTAGGGGAAGCAATACATGGGAGGTGCACTAGATTTTAAAGTGGGGGGACATATACCCCCCCTCCCCCCTTGTTGCAGCACCCCTATATACTATAGGTACATATCAGAAGTCCAAATTATATGTATAATATAGGTATACTATATATATATATATACTTATTATTAGGATATTTCGCTCTTTCTTACAACTGTATATTGGGAATATTTTATTTCCCTATTGAATGATTTTACCATATTCAATTTTGTATTGTGATATATTTATAGATTTAAAATACATGTTTATTTTTATTAATCCACCATACCAATATAAAATATACAACAAAAGTAGTATACAATTTGAAACAATAATTGAAATGAAATTTATAATAATTCCCTATTTTATTATACTTTTACAAGTCCTTTGTAAAAGTCATAGATTTATAGTTTACCTATTTATGTATAATACAAATCTATGGTAAAAGTCCCTGCCCTATACAAATAAAGTGATATATAGGTACCACTATCTGGATATAATAAAGTTCTCATCTCCCCTATATAGAAGCCGGTGAGATGTACTTGCGGTAACAGCTTTGTACACAGCAACGCCAAGTGTAATGAAGAATGTCCTTCTGATGATACACAAAGATGTGGGGCCACTGATAAACTGCGAATCTATGCAACGAACTGTTAGTAAGAAAGCTAGGTTGATATGGTGATTTATATATATAATACACTCTATTGTTATTATGGTAGAGTCCCATGAAGTTTTTATCTATAACCATATGGCTCTAATGGTCCTCCTAAACCGATCTCATGTTAAGGCATCCATATTGTATCGATAGAAAATCATATTTTTACATAATTATTAAAATCATTTAAACCTAATATTTAAACATAATATTGAAGACATATTGCATGTGTCCAGATAGGTTTAGAACTACCCGTGTATAACTACCCGTGTGTCTGACTACTTAGGCCGTGTTTTCACGGTAACAACTATGTCCAAATAAACAGCACAGATATCAAAGTGTGTCCAAAGCTATGACCACATTTTAGATGGTTATAGAATGTATCCATAGAATGTGTTAAAACATTTACAATTTAGCGGCACAGTTATTTACATAGTAAAATTAAATGTATGCCCATTTTAATAAGTACATTTCCAATGATTATACTATAATATTTAGCTATACTACTCTATCGGATCCTTATTATTACGATGAACGTATAGATATATAAATAAATTGTCGTACCTGTTTGCTATCCACTTACATAATCATACAGCTAGAGAGAATAGGATATTGGTAATACGCAATGCCTGCAAGCGTAAGCCAGTGAGGAGAGCGGATATAAACATTAACCATCTTGCTCTGATCAAATATTCAAATATAATTCAAATATTATATTACCTATACTTTTATTTATTATTATTTTACAGACGATATTTAATTATGCGATCAATTTGCAGTGATAATAACTATAGTTAACTGCTAATGACTGTAGTATTAATAACAAATACAAATAAAGTAAATAAGGTTTTATTATTTTCATTATTTTCCTTGATTTATAATTATAAAACATGGATCTTAGCGAATTTGCAAAGCACAAAGGTCTTTGATATTTGTATGAAAGATTTTTCCCATTTTTAGTAAAACAAATTATATATTAATACCTATGGTTCGTCTCATAGAACTATAGAGATAAAGTAAATATACTTGATATAACATGTAACATTTTACTCGATTAATTATCATATTTTAATTAGGCCCGTAAACTATCATATTTTTCATAATAATCATTTATATGATGTATATATCAAGTATATTGACTTATATCTCTATATATATATGGGGCGAACCATAGTTATTAATATATAATGTATTAAACTATAAATGGGAATAATCTTTCATACAAATATGGAGATTAAATTAAATTTTTCTTTTTAAACTAATAATTATATATATATACATTATGCAATGCCTACTTCTGATAATTGTGATAATAATAATAATATTTATATATATAATAAATTAAATAAAGTATTTTTTCTATATATATATATATATATTTATAATAATATCTTATATCAATATATTGCAGAGTACAATTATTCACTGTACAATATAGTGTATCTTTGTATGTAAATATTGAGGAGCAAGTGCTAAAAGTAAATATTGAGGAGCAAGTGCTAAATGTAAATATAGGGCAAGCTAATGTGCTGATATGTGTATGTGATATATTAACTCTAATGTTTATTGAAATAGTTTCTAGTGATTTATACATGTACTTATATATAGGTGTGTGTATGCAAAGCCTGATACGATTGTGGTTATTTGACTGGTGTTAATCACACTATATCTATTGTATTATGTGGAAACTATTATTATTTTATTTGTTAACAGTTTTAATAACAATGTTATCTTGAGGGGTGCAGTTTGATTGAGTAATGATTAAGTATTGGCATGCTTAAATTAGTCTTTGTATTCTCTATAAGGCTAGCCTCTAGGACTGTACCTATGAAGAAATACTTAGATGATGAATCATTGATAATGAATCATTGATGAATGTACTCTTTAAATACACTTATAGGTCTACGATTATAAATATATGGGTGTTTAATTTAGATATATGCATCCCTAACTAGTGATATTGTAAAGAGTGATTTCATGTGAAGTATTTTGATTTGAGTTGGTGATTCCGTACGGAATGTAAATTCTACTATTTAAATTAAGATCGCATACAAGAAAACCAATCCGTATGAGATTACTGGTATACAATTTCAAAATATTTACAATTTTTGTCACCATCATAATTGTAAACAGTGAATTCTGAAATATTTCTATTTCAAACATCTGTAGATAATTTAATATATATATATATATATATATATTTAATAGCATTCAATCAAATAAGTATTTAGTTTATATAGTTTCAAGAGGTAATAAAGTATAAATTATAAATTAGTAGATTTTAATCTCTTATCTAACATCAAATTAGTAATATTTGTATTTTGTTTTGCTATGAAGAAAGACAATTATTATTTATTATTAACAATAAGTTTAAACATTGTAAATCTATTTCAAGCATAGCATTCTTAATTTATTTATTCTAAAATGTACATAAATGGAATATTTTCATACATATTCTCAGTATATACAATGTAAAATACATTATCTATAATTGTATTAAAAATTAATACTAATGAAATTTACCTTGATAACATGTTAATAACATGTAGATGTGAAATTAATTATTTGATTATTGACACATTTAATATTGTGTCAAAATCTGAATAAGTTATAATATATGTATTAATTCTAAACTAGTTACTTTATTAATATGATACATTAATATGATACATTAATTTGTTGATATGATAATCGTGAATTAATTTTATATATCAAATTATAAATAAAAAAAATTAATATTTTTAGATTTGTACATTAAAAATTATAAATACAAATAAACCATTAATAATGTCTTATGATATGTATACATATTTTAGATATAATGTAATACTTGTCCTCTCAAATTTATTTAATTTTCCAAAATTAAATATTCATATTTGTTGTGTTATTGATATCTACAAGCTATACACACATAGAAAGAGAATTATAATTACTTGGTATTGGAGTCAAGATCTCCTGATATCTAGGTCACTAGGTCATATCCTCCGTGTAAAGTGGTGCCATCTGTTTATCGCTCATTATACCAATATGACCTCTACTAATATGACCTCTGCTAATAAACTCTAATACACCCCTATTACAGATGAGGGCCCTAACTATTGGGCGTACAATCAGCCGAACAACTACGACGAACAACAACGATGTATAGCAGCTGAGACAGACAATCATATGAAGTACGGAGACCAACTGTGCAACGATGAGGAAAAGGCTGATGAATACAAGTACATATGCGAATATTGTTAGCGTCACATGTATACGTGTGTGTGTGTGTGTGTGTATGTGTGTGTGTGTGTATGTGTGTGTGTGTGTGTGTGTGTGTGTGTGTGTGTGTGTGTGTGTGTGTAATGTTAGATTATGTTTAGTGTATCATATTTTATATTATTGATTTTCATATTTAATTAGTTTGTAGTAAATAAAAATTAAATTGTAAAATACCTAATTAATATAATGTGGTGCATTTTAATGCATCTTCAATACTTTCGCTTAACTCAGTACATATGTGTGCTATATATTCAATGTATCAAACCATGGTACAATCATTATGAACTTGTTTACCCAATCAGCAACTTAATGCCGAGGTTGCCCCCGCTAACAGATAACGAGGATAAGAACTCGTGTCGAGACGAATACGAAGGAGGAAAGTGTTTCTCTGTGAACTCGATGAGCCCGGGTAAGAAGTCTTGGTTTGACGCTCGCTACGAGTGCGAAGGTCGTAGCGGCGCTCGCCTCGTCGAAGTCGACACTCCCGAGTTCGTGACCTTTATGTCGGAGGTGGATAAAGAAGACCCGCGTTTCAAAAATCTGAGGCTATGGATAGGCGCCACCAAGATACAAGTCACATGGCAAACTGGTTACTATGACAACAGTGCAACACTTCTGTAATCTATGATTGATGATAATATTACA
Source organism: Osedax fenrisi (assembly GCA_964019155.1). Classification (NCBI taxonomy): domain Eukaryota; kingdom Metazoa; phylum Annelida; class Polychaeta; order Sabellida; family Siboglinidae; genus Osedax; species Osedax fenrisi. The sequence goes on from OZ025243.1 coordinate 53,230,931, forward strand.
TAATATAATGTTATATATCTGCGATGATTATATATATATACAATATGTATGCATATGTGTATGTAAGTATGTAAGTATGTTGGTATGTGTGTTTGCAAACAATAAACTATATATAGTAGTATTGATAATGTTTGAAAATGATTATTTATCCATTAATTGCATGGTGTAAAATGATCCTCTTGTATTATTGCATTCTATATCACTTATTTACTTTTACACGTATCCAGTTATCCACTTATCCTCTTACTCTCTTATCCGCTTATGAATGCTTATATATTAATAACGTATACTCGAATAGGCGTAGAAGTGATGTTCACAAACTGGGCGAAAACGAAACCCAACCTCGAAGATAAGGAAGGCGTAAAGACTTGCGTTATCATGAAGAAGGCTGAAGATAATCTTAGAGATGTTCTCAAGTGGGAGGATGTCAACTGTGCTGATGAACACTCTTTTATCTGCGAATATGGTCACTAATACATCACTATTACATCAATATTACATCACTATTAAGGGGTATCCCACTACAAGTATTTCTGGCAACTTGCCAGAAATATTGTAACTTTAAAACGATTTTCTATCAAGTTAACTACAATTTTAGTGGGATACCCCCTTACTTTCAAGCAACTTGGATGAAATATAGTAACTTAAAAAGAGGTACACCATAACAAATTGATAGAAAATCGTTTTAAAGTTGCACTATTTCCGGCAAGCTGCCAGAAATACTTGTAGTGGGATACCCCATTTACATGACTATTATATGTCTATTACATTACTGCATTATGTAATATATGAATATTTACTATATAAGTTAATGTTTCTACCCGGGAAGTGACAATAGGATACAATTCTAATTTCACAAAGGTGGCAACCATCTTATACTTATTAACAACACATGTATATTTCATATGTGAGTTATAGAATAATATCAATAAAGGTTGATTGATTATCTTCCTTTATTTCCTTATTACCTATAACTTGACTCATCTCATTTCATGTTATACATGTTCCTTATATCTATTTAGCTAAGTATACACTAAGTTAGTTTATCATTAATATAATGAATGCATGCAATATTCTATATATATATATATATATATATATATATATATATATATATAAGGATAAGGATAATTTATTATTGCAAAAAAAATTGATTTTTAACAATAAATGGCTAAACAAAACAGTCAAATTGACTTTCGAGGTGTTGGCCAGAGTAAATAATAATGCAATTACATATTATACATTCAAACATGTATATGTATAGAAGGATAATAAAAGTGAATATATAAGTGAAGGAAGCTTCGTGGTTGCCCAAATCCCATATGGGTAGCCCACACCCAGGAGTGTAATACTCAGTGATTATATATATATATATATATATATATATATATATATATATATATATATATATACATATTATTTATGTGTATTTGGATACTATAATTAAAAAAAAATTACCTAATACTGAATTACAATGATATCACAGTTTTATCATTATATGATGATTATGTGAAGATTATATGTATGAGTCACATTCACTCTTTCAATACAACTATTATATACTTATAATTCATTTAACATGTATATTATATTTGTTTCTACAATACAATTCATGAACCTCATTCTATATTTTTAATAATACTCAATGTTGTATGTATATTAAATTTGTTTATTCGTTCATATACAGATTCTGAAGAAACTACAACTAAGTCTACTACTACTACTACTACGACCACAACTACTACAACTACACCGACTACACCTACTACCACAACTAATACACCTACTACCACTACTGCTACTACCACTACTGCTACCACTACTACTACTACACCTAATCAAAATCCAGACGATACGACGACCACTACTAAGAAGTCTACTACAAAGGTACAGTACCGTCACGCGTGTTAAGCCTATTTCTGTATAAGATGTCCTACGTACATCATATGACAGTATTGAGCTCACTTCGGGCATCCCTGAATATGTTCATCATTATCACATCTATTTGTTATTCACTGCTAACCGTACATAGACTAAATGTACTCATATTGTAATGGATATGAACGCCTGCATTACATTACACTCTTTCCATAGCAAACAACGCCAGGAATAGGTGACACCACACCCACTACAATACTTAGTTCCGACACCACTGAAGCTAGTTCAGAAACCACTGCCGATGGCAAGGGAACTGCTGGTCAAAAGAAAATTCCAAAAAAACCAAAATGGAAAACCACCGGTTTTTATTAATCATTGATGGCATTTCATTATTATGTTTGTGATAAATGTATGTCTCTCTGATTAGTGTATAATATCAGTAGCTGTTATACAATATAGATAATACATTCATAAACAATAGGAAATACATTGGTATTGAATGTATGATATTGTAATATATGTGAATTATGTATATAACTAGTATGGGTTTGATTATAATCATTACTAATGATTCATTAGTGTTCCTTGCTTTATTAACTAAATTCAATACAAATAAACTGAATACAGAACCCAATAATGAAGTTATAAATACTATAATAGGCCTAATAAACCTATTTATTTGTCTATAATTTAGTTATTTAATTAAATATATTACTTACAATTATTAGAAAGCTAAACTTTGATAGAATCCAGCATATATTTATATTACAATGCAATTAGTGTATATATTTATTAACATTTTAATTTATTTTACGAAATTTAAATATAATTTATTTATTAGAATTAGAATTAATGAAATACATGTTGTTTATATATGATTATAATTATTTAAACATATTTAAATTACACACTTCTACAATATATTCAAATATTTATTAAGAATTTATTTATATTTAGTTTGTAGCAATAAATATTTATGATTCATTTCGTTTTATTGTATGACAGTTGGTATTTATTACATAATAATTTATTCATAAACAGTGATAAAATATATCTCAATGTTATGAATATACCATATTGTAAGTATTTCTTTACACAATATCACATGTATGATAATAAAAGTTCATTCAATAAAAGTTGGTTAATAATTCTAAAAACAGATATTATAATTATATATCTAGATAAGAAAATATTTTAAATATTTAAAGAATTTTCTAATGAAAATATTTGCACATTAATTACCCTATTATTCAAGTTTAAATTTATATAATATCTCTGATCTATTATCATAATGCGTAAATTATCTAAGTAAATGTAGATATGTTTTACACATTATCATGTTTATGTGTTTATATATACTACCCTGTATATTAATGTTTACGATATAATATAGATCTATTCGCTTAATTATTATTTTATTTAATCTCTGCTATACACATGGACTATTCATTAGATATATACAATGTACAGATATCCACACCGTTTCAATACCCTTCTACCCTTGTATCAAATGTATACTAGAATAGGATCTCCTATATATTTATTCAATCGTCAACTCATAGATGTATTCATTTCTCTGATAGTCCGCTCGTACTATATTCCTCTTGCCCACTAATCCACTAGACCACTAATCCACTAGACCACCCATCCACTAATGCATATTCACACAGGTGTTTACATAGCAATAGCAGTAGCAGCTGTACTAGTGGCTATAGCCGTATTGAGATTGTTTGTGGCATTCTGTAGAAGAGGAGACGAAACGTTAGTAAACTTCACTTAATCTTATTGTTTGTGCGTGTATTACTCAATAATCAGTATTTTATTATTACATATTTAACTATTTGATACTAGTATAATAATTATATTTTAATAAATTAATGAAATATATATGTATAGGTAATAAATAGGTACTTTAATAAATGAATTATATATTTTAATTGATATTAATTTAAATTTATAATATATTTTTACTTATTGCAGTGGAGAAAAAGGTAGGAAATTATGTTTTTGTTACTAATTTGTTATATTTTCACAGAACGCTTTATTCACTTATTATCTATGCATTGTTTACTAAAACGCTTATATTTATATTATATAATATTATTTGTATTATATAATACAAAATACTAATGATGAGGAATAATTGTATACATATTTACACTGCAATAATCATCTAAATCTCTATAAAGCAGCCATAGCTTCAGTTAACCCAAATGTTCTCTATATATCTCAGGTGTTGTTTATCAGTAATACTATTGTGTTGCATATGTTTACTAATAGACTACACAATTAGTATGTACTTTATTATCTGCATTTAAATGGTTTAGAACAAAATTACTTAAACATACTATTTATTTTATAATCTTTAAATGTAATACTTCTATATTGTACAGTACAATTTGTACTTGATATATTTTTGTGTTTATTTAATTTCATAATTCTTTTTTATTTATTTAAATAATTTTAAACATTTATTTAAACTAAAGATTATCATTTTTGTTTGTTTAATCAATTAAAATTATTGTATTATAAACAATAATAATATTTTTATTAATAAATATAATAATTTATATACTGAGAAAATATTGTTTATAATTAATAATTTGCATAATATATGTTTTATATGTAATAAAGTATTCTTTTATATAATTTTAATATACTATGCTTGTATATATAATTTTAAGTTTAATATAACACATTATACATATTATTGAATCTACTAACACTCTAACCCGCCAAGGACTCTAACATGCCACTATGAATATTATTATTACCACCAGGGTGCACTGTTAAAAATATCAATAT